>WAAE01021899.1:0-11339 GCA_013400495.1 Nicator chloris
GCCTGCAACCTTGGGAGATCAGTTTACCCAGCTGGCCCAGTCTCCAGCATCTTTTTAAACCTTTCTGTGGACCACTGCTTGTCAAAGTCATTTAGAGCCATCACAACTCCTCCATCTCTGGAATCAGCATACTATTTAAGTAGACAAACAGTTTCTCCTCCTATTCCCACCTGCTGTTCCCATCTTAGGACAAACCATATTGCCTATCAGAGACAATTAAAATGGGGAGGGTATGTGGTGGGGAAAGATTCACCAGAAGACCACCGAGTGCCTTTTGTCATTGTCACAGAGCTCTGTGGCCCTTTATGGGGAAACTAAACACATCACACTGTGAAGTCTTACAGAAGAAAAAGGCTCATGAAAACAATATGCTGGCACTTTGTGTCAGTGCTCTTAAGGTCATGTTTCAGCTGTTTATTTTCACTAAGCATCCGGCACCTCATTCAACAGTTAGAATATTCTGCACTGTAGTCATAAAAGCCACATGTCCATCCAAGGTAACATTATATATGAATTCCTGGCCATACACATTTGTCCTGAACAGGTCAGATGATCTTTGGTCAGGTGTTGTGACAATTCATCATTTAAACTTGAACCTAAATCAAATGCATTACAAATGGCAACATGAATTACAATTAGACTTACAATGCACAAATTATCTTCTGTACTTAGTAGTGTTTTGACTCGCCTAAATTAATGCCATGGAGACCAGAAAGAGTAACTGATTAAAGTGACTTCCATCTAGGTACTGGTTTTCTAATTTCACTCATTAAAGACCAACTTAGATAGTCATATTTTCATCTGTAATCTTGGAATTTCTGGAAGGTAAAGATATTCTGTATTACATACCAAGAGAATGAGGTCATCTTTGAGGAAAGCATTATTTCAAGAGAAAACTCACCTTTGAGCTACATAAAACCAAAATTTGTACATGTTTGGAACCGCAGGAATCCTGGACTTCAAGTAAGCTGATATCCATCACTGGTGCTCTAAACTGCATTAAGTGAAAAATACATATGTTGCAAAATCAAACTTTTATTGGGAAAATTATAATGCAACTGAAAAAATGACAGTATTAAAATCTTTCCTCAAGTCTTACGTTCTCTAAGGTGTTATGGTCCTTGTGTAGGATTTCCCTTGAAATCCCAAACACAGCTTGGACTATTGAATGCTTTGGAGGACCTGGGTACAAACCAATAGTAAATATGATAGGTTTGTGAATTAGAGAACACTCAAATAGTGAAAAGAACATGTAAAGAAAATTAAAGATGTGGTTTTCTTTGGCTTTATAATTTTTTTTTTGATGATTGGTTTTACATTTTTTGGGCAAGATTTTGTATTTGGTCGTCTTTAAAACCATATTTCTGTTACATGAGGAGAGAAACACACATCCTTTATTTTCTTTTGTGGGATTGTTTTCCTCCTGTTTTAGAGTTGGTAGTTACTTGTTTTCTGTCAGTGAAAACACCAGTCCCTTTATAAAAAAATATTATCACTACTCTTCTGAAATCCTTCCTTCTTTTTTATTCTTTCTTGTGCAGGTCAATTTTCTCTCTTTTTTTTTTTTTCAGGATGCAAATAGAAAAACACTCATTTTCTGTCCTTTAGTATGCACAAAAGTAAAAAAAGAGCATTGCTATTTTGAAGATTACAAAGAAATGGCCATGAAGAGTTTTATAGTCAGGTCTGTAGTACGGAGATGTAGAAACATGTAATCCCCCCTGAAAGTAAAGGCATTAAATGTCTTGATAAGGATAGAACTTGTCCTTCTTTAGAAATGAGTTAATAAGAAGTAGATCTTTCTGAGGTGCAGTGCTGGGAGACTGCTTTTTAGCACAACACAGCAATACTAGACAATACTAAAAGACATAGATTACCAATTGCTGTCTTTTTATCAGCTAAGAGAAAAGTTTGCAAGCTTCAGGCTGTTTTATTAAAACAGAAGACACAGAGGGCACCTCCACAGTATTACAATCCTCTTGAAAATAATCTGGTTTTACACTATGCTGTATCTGAATCATAAATTACTTTCATAATTTGCATAAATATAATTTAAAGATGTAAATTCATATGAATTGAAACACCTATTTTTTTAAATTAATAGCTAATGCTTGAGGCTGCTTATTGGTCCCATGCACAACATATAGCAGCAGGATCATAAACATAATACAAATATTGGAAAGAAAAATAAAATTTTATACACAGTTCCTAATTTCTTGTACAGATGAGAAGTGGGAAAAATAAGGAGGAAAATCTTTCAGGTATATAAAGATTAAAGCGGAACACTTCTGTTATAAAACTAGTTATATTCCTTAAAAATAAACTCTACGCAGCAGTGGGAGAAGATGGAGAATTCTTTTAACTTTAGCACATGGTGTATGATCCCTATATTCATGGCTAATTCTTAGTCGTGTACCATTCAGTACTTGGTACAAATGTCAGAGATTAATGTGGCCTTGTGTTAACTCCCTGCATCTGTGACTAATAAGCCTTGTGTCAGCTAATGCTTCCTTGTTTACTTACATCAGTGATTAATGAGTACTTGCTGATAGCTTAGTATCGAAAACAAGGATTGTGTGTCAGAGAAAAGAATGATGAGAGAAGTACATTATGACCTGACCACATATTTGAGATATTCTCAAGGAGAAAAAGATTTATCAGAAGACCTGGAACCATATCCAAACAAGTCCACAGAAGTAATTAACATATATGCATGTATTCAGGAAATGTGACGGATTTGTATTATTTCAGAAATAATAATCGGTTTCAGAAATATAACCAGTCTGTTAGGTTACAGGGCATGCATGCTTTGAGGGGAAAGCCCATCTTTCCAGTGCAGGTAATGAAGTAACATCGGCTATCTAACATAGTAAAATGGGCTGGAGAGTTTATTTCCCAGATTTCAGTGATAACCATTATGATATTTTTCTTCCTGACTGGAAAAAACTCTTAAACTAAATAGTTAATTATAATGCGTAATAAATACCAAATGGAGTGATTTTCCAGAGTTGTGCTAATGATATCGCCTTAATGATTTATGAAGTTTATTATCAAGACCCAGGTACAATTACAAGATTTTCAGAAAGATATTTTGTCAAAAGTTCAAACCTAGATTTTCCTCAGGGTAACAGATAAGATCCATTCTTGTAACTGAATTGCATCTTTAAAATGTGCCGTATGAAATGACACTGCTTTTGCACTATTACAGGTTACAGTGTGAACACTGGGAATGTTGGGGAGTTGTGGCAAACAGTCAATACTTCTGTCAGCTGTTTTGACACCCAGCATGAGACATCGCTGGGAATTTCTATAACCTAGAGTCTGGAATCTTAGGGAAAAAACAATAAGGGGTAATGAAAATCAGCTTAAATATTCACAGGGCAGGACACCCTCACATCAAGGATGAGGAAAAGGCTGAGGTACTTAATGCCTTCTTTGTCTCAGTCTTTAAGAGAAAGACCAGTTACGCACAGGGCAACCAGTCCCCTGAGCTGGTGCACAGGGACAGGGAGCAGCACAGACCTCCTGTAACCCAGGAGGGAGTAGTTTGTGGTGTGCTGTGCCACTTAGACACTCAAAGATCCATGGGGCAGGATGGGATTCACCATCCCTGGAGGTGTTCAAGAAACAACTCAATGTGATACTTAGTGCTATGGTTTTGTTGATATGAGGGTGTTCAGCCAAGGGTTGAATTTGATCTTGGAGCTCTTTTCCAAGATTAATTATTCCATAATTCTATAAAATTATCACCAAAACAGAGTGCCAGCTATAAATTAATTTTAATTTACTGGCATTCCTTATTAATCAAGATGTTATTTCTCATACAATTGTGGAAACCATGTTACGGTGTGAGACAATGCCCCCTTTTGAGGCTTAATGTTAGAAGTGCTATTAGTTAAATTGTTGATATGACTTGCTAATAAAACTAGAGGATGTTCATGTGTGAGACACATAAGAGTACGACACCCTTAGCAAACCATGGGGAGAGGAGCAAGTTTTCATGGACGTATGGTAAGAATCATCATCACATCAAGACACTGAAGATGACTTGCAACCACAGCTCACAGGCAGTAGGACATAAGCCTTTGGCTCTAAACCTACAGGATGAGGGAAATCGTTGAGGAGGTCAGCATCCTTAAGCCATCAAAAATGGCAACATCATCCCACAGACCATGAGTGTGTGAAAAAGCACCTCAGACAAGATGTGTGACTTGAGACCAAATCCTGTATTTTGTCATGAAAAATGTCCTCCTGAGCTGTCAGTCACAGGCTTCTTAAAAGATGTTGTAGCTTAGAGGTGAAATGTGATGGTAGGTCAGAGGAAAAAGGATATAAAGAGTATAAAATACCCAAGAAAAACATCAAATGGTATAAAGAGAGCCTCTCAGCAGTACTGAGGTTAAGCCTGGTACAAAGAGCACATGTCCACTCCTAACTGTCTTGTATGTGGGCAGCAGAGACTCCCTGAGAGCCTATACAGGGAGTGGTAAGCACACTGCAGTAGCGGCCTGCTAGCGTGTTTATTTTGTCTGTCTGCTACATGCTGTGTGGATTAGCCAATTAATAATATTTCTGTACTCATCCAGTCTGTATAATGCTGTTTGTGGAGACTCTTGGCAGCGTTCAAGAAGCCCAAATCTATGTCAACAGGTTGAGGGTAGATAATATCTATACCTGTGCATGGGTCTTCCAAGCCAGTACCCATGTACTCCTATGGAGTCTGAAAATTGGTGATGTCCTGACAATTCAGATGACCTGATACTGGAAATTTCTCAAAGGGAATCAATTCTGACATCACAAATACCTGCAAAACAGGAGATCCGAGACAGGAGGAAAGTGGGGAATCTATTTCCAAGGAAGCTGATATCAGTCCCGGCTGTGGTTGCAAAGCATGGTGGTTAGGAAACCCTGTGTGTGTTGTATCTTGATTCTGCACTCTTTAGGAGGTTTTTCAAGAGAAAAATTACCTGATCAACACTGTTTCAAATTTTTTATGCTTATGCATGGACTACATATAACAGGGACACATTAGATTTTTATCTACCTTATCCTAAGGGCATGACTCTCCCTTCCAGGGTGAACAGTTGGAAATTTCTTTGTAATAACCCCATTCAGGTGACTACCATATGCATTGTGGAAGAATCGAGTGTGAGAGAGGACAGGAACAAATTCCCTTTGAGACTGACTTTGTTGGTGATTCTGAGGGGAGTCAGAACATGGCATTTACCTACCATCACCAGTCCTGTTGCATTGTGTGAGTTAAAAGGAGGATCCAGCACCTAAGCTAAGCCCGAGATGTCCCTTTTGCTTCATGCAAAGTATACAGCTGTTTTGGACTTCAGATTCTTAATTTCAGCCATCTTTTCTGTAGGCTAAGTGTGGCACAGTGCTTAAAACTCAGTGATTTGGTGTGCTTCCTTTTACATAACACCTGGTTTGGGGTATTAGCAGTCTTTGAGACTGTGATCCGTTCTTTAAGGTACTAGTCTAGGGGCTTGGCTCAGCTTCACTTGCTACTTTATTAGCAGCATGTTGTCTAGAGCTGAGATACTTGTTATAGAACACCAAAAAACCTTGTGACTCTCCTGACTAACAGTATTGACAAGATTTTTTTTTAATACTTAAACAAAAGTGTGTATGGAACTCCAAGAAAACCAACAAAGTCAAAAAAGCAACAGGGAAAATTCAAAGATCAGACTTTCCAAGGGCTTCCTAAAACTGATCTGATGAATGCCAGCATGGCTGATGTCTGCCTGTCCAGTAGAAACTCATTAGGCTCCCTCACTAGGAATAGTGAATGTACCAATGTTTCCTCTATCTGCCTTTTATATCTATTAAACATTAGGTAATTAGTAACATAAATTGTATATGACTCTGCCTGCACAGTATCCCTCTGGAGATGACCAATTGCAAATTACCTGATGGGGGAAGGGATGAAATGTGCATCATCACTCTGTCTGTTGAGAAGGCAACAAAAGAGGCTGTTTCCAGGAATTTATCCTTGCTTATCCCATATCCCACTCTGAAAACATTTCTTCTTACCTTGTGCCTGATGATAGCATAATTTAATTCACTAAAACAAAGAAAAGAAAGTAAATATTTTTTAGGCACTAACAAAAGTAGAATAGACCTATTTTCATAGGCCTTTTTTTATTTCTTATTTTCCTCAGGTTTTTACAAGAAAGGAACTTAAACAGGTTTGTATTGGCATGGCGAATTCTGTGAGGTCCTGAATTATAGCCCTCTTTAGATGACAGAAATCTGTTGTGGTTTGATATTGGGCAATTGCCAGGCACCCATGAAAGTCTGCTATAGCTGGGTACAGGATTGGGGAAAAAAAAGCCTTAATGAAGGCTCCATGAACTGAGATAAGGATTGGGAGAAAACACTCTAAGGGTAAAACAGATTCAAGTTTAAAGGAATAAGGTAAATTTATTCTTAGCAGGGTCAGAGGAGGATGATAAGAAGTAAAATAAGCCTTTAAAACACCTTTTTTTCCTCCCTCCTTCCCACTGGCAGTGCAGGAAGACAGGGCATGGGGGTTTTGGTCAGTTTGTTACTCAAGGTCTTTTTGTGTTCGCTCAGGGAGAGGAGTCTTCTTTCTGCTATGCTGTGGGGTCCCTCTCACAGGCAAACAGACTTCCCAAAACTGCTGTGGCATGGGTCACTTATCTCTGGGGTGCAGACTTTTAAGGATAGGCTGCTCTAGTTTGGAAGCAAGGGCTCTCTCTCTCTCTCTGGAAGCAGGGGTTCTCTCTCTCTCTATTCGGCTTTCCCACTAGACCACAGCTTTCTCTGGCATCCACCTGTTCCAGTGTGAGCACTTTTCCCGTGGGCTGTGAGTGGATCTCTGCATCCCCCGTGGACTTAATGCATTACAGTGTGACAGTTTGTTTTATCACAGTCCTCACCACGGCCTGCAGAGGCATCTCGGTTCCAATGCTTGGAGCACCTCCTCTCCCTCTTTCTTTTCCACTGACCTTGGTGTTGCCATGTTGCTTTCCTTCATATCCTCCCTTCCTCCTCCTNTATTTCATGATTGTGACCAAAATAAAAACTAGAATCAAAACTCACGGTCAGAAATTTTCTAGTGAAGAGACCAAAATCCAGATAGAAATTTTTCGAGTTCAATCAATCACATCTCCTTGCAGCATGAGATGGAAAGAAGTAGTGACTAAATCATTCTCATGACTCTTTATTTGAGGTGCACCGTAGAGTGCAAAGGACAAATGATAGTAATAAAGTAATTCTGTGCTTTATTTTGAAACATGAAACATCCTGAAGACAGTTAATGTTACAAATGCTACTTAAAGACAAAATTTCCAGGAGAAAATAGATTAGAAAGCCAGAAATTCTGGTTCTCAGAGCCAATTCCTTTTCTGAACATCTGCCTTGAATTTTTTTTTTAATGCCTAAATTATGAGCTTTGTGGCCTGCTTCTCAAATAAATAATTTTTCCTATTTCCATGTTGTAGTTTGGAGGTGTTTCTTTCTTTTGAAGCTGTAGTATTCTTAAAAAATAATTAGAGAAATTACTAAAATGAAGGAATATAAATGACTCACTCTAGAAAATGTGTTTGCTTGCTTTGATATTGCCTCACACATATGTCTTGTGCTACAATATCTCAGTCCTCTCCTGATCATAACAGTAATTTGAAACCTTTACGAATATGGTATAAAATGTAATTATTAGAAATAAAACCTTGCAGGTGAGTTAGAAAACTATACTCTTGGGATAATCATGGTTGTTGTGCCGTATACACTGGTTCAAAATAAGGTGATAGGTGTTGAAAGACTTAGCTAAGCTTTTGTGGTTTGAATTCCATAGGGATTTAAAAAATATTCTAATAATTCTAATAAGGTTTAATCTTACAACTGCAAACAGAAAGTCTACTAATTAGACAGATCAGCTAGGTAGATAAACTACTTATTGGGAATTAATTATGCATTTTTTAAACAATTCTAGGCTCAACAGTGTAAGTGGCTTATCAGATAAAATATTCTACAGAGGTAAATCACTGAAAGATACAATAACTATTCAGCATTTCCTATGTCTTTTCCTTTTCTTTTAGAAGATATGTATATTATTGCAAGTTTCTTATGTCTGTTTGCATGGCAAGATGACCAACTAAACAAACAAATATTTTATCCTCCTCTTTACCTATGTAGCTACTTAATTTCTTATATGTATACAGAAAAAAGGATATTAATGTATTATTCCTTGGTCTGGTAAAGTAACGAGCTCAAGTTCCAGGGCAGAAAAAGGGCTTTAAATATCATCAGTATTTTATGAAGATCAAGCAAAACTTTACAACTGGGCTTGGCTTTGGAGAGAGAAAACCCTGTAAATTTTATTCCAGATTATAGTAGTAATTTGAAGTCATTTAAAAAGAAGGAAGAAACAAAACTAGGCAACACAGACAGGTCAGAGACAGGATCAGCAAAACTACAATGTACAGTGAATCTGGGCCAGCAATGGAAACCAATATGTGACTTTTTCAGCTTGTTAATGGTTTTGCCGTGGCTGCAGTATTATATCAGACCACTGACTCGAAAAAGGAGATCTTGCTTTAGAGTCAGAAGCGATGATAACTGGTGCAGCTGCATCTCTTTTGAGACTGACAAATTCAGAAACTAATGCCCGCTGGTTTCAGCTGGAGTATGGCACCACACAAAAACCTCCCAGCCTCTTTGGGGTTTCTCACATGAGTTACCTTATGAGACCCTGTGGCAGAAGCAAAGAATGATATTGCAGAAGTGGGGATGATCTTGGAAGTAACACCTGCCACTAACCACCTGCAGTGATTTCTGCTATTCAGGGAGGGAATAATAATACTCTTCTGTATTGAGCAGGATAAAAACTCGTGTTAGAACGAACGAAAGATACAAACTATTGTCACCTCCCCATGGTCAGAAAATGCTGGTTTCCTCAGCATTTTCTCACTGACATCACAGTGCTTGGTGAAGTAGAAACCATGAAAAGCCTCACTGGGGTAAGCAGGGACTGCTTTACAAGCAGACCCCTGCGGTCCACACGGTTGCACCTCCAGCAGTCAGCCCCCAAAACCTCCTTGGGAGATCAAATACATACTTTGTAACAGCAGCCTAGAAGGACATGTCTAAAAAGAGTTTGTTAGAAATAGCTGCACAGGAGGCATCTCTGCTGCTGCCTGCATCCCCTAAGATGTGTCCTCACACCTAGACAGCTCTGGCATTCGACAAAACCACTCCTGGATCACTCTGCAGGCTTCTCCTGCTCCCAACACAGTACTTTCTCTCTCTTGGATTCTCTCTATCATTCTCAGCAGAGAGCACGAGGTCTACCCCAAAACACATGGATCAAACACACATAGTCACTCTCTCTGAAGAATATTCCAGTCCATTATTGCTCTCTAGATGCATTAGGGGAAACACAATGCTCCATACCTGGATTTCTGTGGAATTCCAGGGCAATTTGTGCCGTATTATTTTTCTGTCTGATCCAGCAAGTTTGAATCACTGTACAAAGCAAAGTCATGCCCAGAAACTACACTCCAATATGACTATTATTACAGAAGATAAAGAGATCCTTGAGCTTAAATTGAACTTAAAATCCATCAGCTTGATTCAAAAAATGGGAGAGATTATATAAACTTTTTTCAAAACCAGAATACGGGAACTGCATCAGCAAGTTATATATATGTGTACACCTCAGCATCTGTATGGCTAGAACAGAACTTTAGGAAGAAATAAGCACAGCCATTGGCATCCAGCTAAAATGTGATCAGTCTTCTTATGATTGTTTCTTAATAGCTTGCCACTTTCTTTCAAACTTTGCTAATTGTGTGACATATGAAACAGTCATAGCCAGACTCCAAGAAGATTGTTTTGTATTGTGATTTAAATATTTCATTATTGCAAGGATTTCATGTAATACCTTGTTAGGTTACAAGAAAAGTCTAAATACATCTCATGCAGCTCTGTATGTCACCAGCCGTAGCTCCTATTCTGCAACAGTGATTGGTATGAAAGCTCTACTTTTAAAAGAGCACATTCACTTTAATCCAGAAGGAGATAACTTTATCACTTAATATGTAGGGCCAGACCTTTCAGAAGGAAAAGTCATCCCATTAACATGAGCTAAGGACTTGACTCATAGGTGATCATATGGATGATGAGTCCTCTATTCTGTTAATGGTCTACTGTTTGTGAATCCAGGAAAGAAGTAGCTTTACATAATAAAAGAAGGAAAACCCTCTAAAAAAACCCCATTTATCAGCACTAACTTCCTCCATCACATTAGAGAAATGTTCCCAAGTTACCCAACAGTTACTCAGACTATGACAAACGGAAGAAAAACTATTGTATTTAATATAATTTTGTTACCCTGGGAAAATACTGCACACCTTCAGTACCAAGACATTTGTTGTAGTAGCTGTGTCACTATAATGGCAAGTACTCTATGAGGAAAAATAGCTACAGGACTTTTGGGGGATTTCTGCTAGGAATCAACCAGAAAGTCTGCTTAATTTCCCTTTTCCCAACGGTTTCATCTTGTAGTGGATATATTAACTATATTAACCAACTCTACAGTTATAGCATCTTGTTACAACATCTGCGGAGATTATGCACATGATCGATCCATGTAATCTGGGAGAGAGCAATCAATGAAAAGTGGCTAGGCCTTGTCCAAGATCATACATGGCTCACCCCATGTTACCTCTTTTTAGTCTGGTGCTTAACCACAAATTCTCTGTACCACTTACCAAAGTGCTTCAAATGGACAATAACTCTGTAACGATAAATCAGTAACATTTCTGTCATGACATTTTGCAATTCTATTGCGTTTTTACAGCTATGAATCATATTTTGCAAATATAATAAGCATCTCTTAATAGAATAACCTTTTCTATGAGGGTGATATTAAAACTTACGATAGGTACTATATGGTGTACCTTTTATTTCAGATATGCACAGTTTAAAAGTTGCAACTCACTTTCAGTCTTTTTACCTTTACATCAAGGAAATACTTTTAAGATTAAAACTGCCACAGAAAGTGACTGCTATGCAAAGCAATTTCCACTGTCAATTGTTATTTCCAAGTCAATCAAAATATGCACCCTTCTAATGACATTTTCCATATTGCATCCATACCTAAAAGTGAATAGTTTAGAAACAGCTAAATAAAAAATCCACTTTCTGAGAGAATACTTCTGGCCTTTGTTTTTCTTGTGGGTTGTTTATTTCTACGTCCTGGACTACCTACATTATTTTATTCCTACACTACACAACGGCTCCAATGCTTCTGAAGAATATGAAAACATGAGCAATTTTATGCTTTCTAAAATAAAAAATAAATT
>WAAE01021902.1:0-16551 GCA_013400495.1 Nicator chloris
AAAGGAGGTTGTAACAAGGTGGGTGTCTCATTCCAGATCTCAATTGCACTTTTCCCTGATGTTTTTCATTATTTCTGTAAAGAAGAAGGAGTTTAGAAGGATCAAAAGCTCTGATATGCTTTGAGAATGACATTCTGGGGTCCTTCATCCTGAAAGATGCCACATTGGGTATGTTTTATATTGTACTTGGAGATAAGACCTTTGTACAAAAAATTAATCCATAAATTCCCTGAACAATGACAACAAAAACTCTCCATTTGTAGTTTGGGCACAGATTAAACATGGATATTTTGGTAAAGGAATTCAAATAATCAAAAGATCAATATTTTCAGTGCCACTTTGACACAGAATAGAACACTTGGTAGCAATGATCCATCAGAATGCAATAAAGAACCTTTTGCTGATGTAGGAACTCTTTTTCTCTGACAAAGCTCTTCAAAATATATTGGTCTGATGCCTCACGGGTGGCATCATGATTCAGTTGGAATCAGGGGTCTCCAGGAAAGCAGCTAATAGATTATGAACAGTATAATGCTACACCAATTCCTGAAAGCTGAATGAATGACCAATTACTCTGGGTAAAGGCCCATTGGGACAGAAACTCTGTGAAATATCAAGCTGTCCTCCAGCACAGCAAATTCCACACAGCAATATGTTCCTATTACTATTCCTACTTTAAAATCCAAATCTAGCAGACTCTCTCCACTGCTGAGAAGCATTTTTTTTTTATTCTTACAGTGCTTAAGAAGTATTATCATCCTTGATTCAACTTAAACTGTGCCTAAATAAATAAAATCTGTCTGGTAATGGACTGTGCTTTTTTTTCCCAATTAACTACTGAAAGAAAATTAAGGTTTCTCATGCAAAATAAATTAAGACTTTGTTTCTATATCTGCCCATCTCTTCTTCTCTACTAACATGTAGATCTGTTGATTCACTTTTACAAGACTGAAGACTGGTTTAACTTTCTGCAGTGATTAGATTACTACAAACTTCATGAAACTCATCAGCTGGAAGGAGGAGACCCAAAGAAGCATCTCTGGTGTAAGAGGGACAGGAATTCAGACAGAAGGAGACAGTTATTGACTGTGGCTGGAATCTGACAGATGGTTGCACAAGCACACATCTAGGACCCTGGCTAGCCACAGCTCGTGCTTCTGGTGCATGTCATGAGATGATGGAAAACTTAGGCTCACTTTTCTTGGAAGGGTTAGGGGACAACCTTAAAATCCATAGGAAATCAGTAATTAATAATTCTACAACCTACAAAATAACTTGCTTTTATTGTGTTTATTCATGTACTTGAAAGTTCAAAAATGTTAGGGAATTTTTTTATTTAAATGTGAATATTTGTGACAAGTGTATAGCAAATAAATAAAATTTTCCTGGAATAAACAGATTTCAATAGGGTATTTTCAGATTCACAGAAAAAGTAATTTCTAACAGTGAGTGGAGAATTGTATTAGAGAAAAGAAGATGTTATTTTACCAAAAATGGATTGTCCATCTCCTTTCCTCACTGCAGAACTTCTGACTGTAACCTTTCCCACACCACTTCTCCCTAGTTCAATTCAGCAGTCTTAACAGTCAGGCTGATCCTTTTGTTTGACGTAAAAATCTTTTGAGATAAATACTGAATTAAAGAAAAAAAAGGAGAAAACTCTTGAGTGGCAAGTTTGCTTGATTATTATTACTACTATTATTACTCTTGTAGCTGCTTCATGCTTTCTAAGAACTAAATAGATAGTGAAGCAATTTCTGGGAAGAAAACCCAGTTAAACAGGGGGTCTTTTTCAAATCATTCCATCATTTCTTATGTGTAATATAAGAAAGGCTTTAATATCTCTAGATATGGAAGATCTATCTACTCATATAGGACCAGGAAATTCATCTGCGTGCTGCAGCTCTGACTTACTTCCTTTTTTCCTTCCAAAATGCTGAGATTGGTGATGAAGCTACCACTGTCTCCCTAATGTGTTCCACTATGATCATTCTCACAATGAAGCTTCCTGACATAATTACTAAACTTCCAAGGAGTTGCTTGGGATTTAAAAACACTCCTCTCACTGCTTTTAAGAAGATTTCTGAGACTCTACCACATGCAAAACTTTGAAAATTTAGGTGGAACCACTAAACATTAATGACTACAATGGTTAGACTCAAATAAATTAAAACAATTGAAATAATATTACCATAGTGTGTCACCAGAATTTTCTGACAGTTTTTTTGAAAATAAAGAATAATTAATCAAGGAATTTTACTTTGTCTTTCCTTCAAATATTCTTTTCTGATGTCACCTGTCAGCCATGAAAAATAGCACCCACGGTAGTACTGTTTACTCTATTGGTGCTGTAGAAATGGGTAAGCATTCTTTTGTTTTCTGTTGTTTATAGAGAATTGTAAGAATTTTAGAGCTCTTATAAGCTATTGCTTAAGTGTTTGTCACTGTGGTATAGCAGTGAGTGGTCAGTTCCAGAATATATATGCATACATTTGTCATACATATATACACATACATATATCTTGAACTTTGAGAAGATAGAAAAATAATGAAGGAAAAATGAAAATTGGTGAATCAGTCCTAAGAATACCATATTTGTCTTAATGTTACAATGCATTGCGGGGATGGGATTGAGAAAATTGGTGAAGAAAGAGTACTAATTTTTTTGATAAGCCACAGTGTAGAAATCTTGAAAAATAAATGTCAGCCTTTACTGTGATAACTGAGAGAAGACCACGGCCACTAGGAAGTCTGGAATCAGAGATTTTGAATGCAGGCCAATGGGAATTCTGCAGCGAGATGCACACATCTGACTGCAACATGGAATGAGGTAAGGTTGATCCCAATACAGAGCTAGCAAGGGAAGCATAAAAACAGGCTATGTCCATCTTCTGTTCTGCTCATCTCTGCCTGCCAGATGTCTGTAACATCTCTCTCTAGAACCCCATCTGCGGATACTTCCTGAGAAATCGTAGCTATCAACTGGAAGTCTTCAGAAGTGGAGAACAGGAAACCTGCTGTGATTCCTTAGTGGAAGAGGGATATGTATGGCACAGAGGAAGACACAAATACAGAAGAAGACCATGACTGCAATGCTGTTGTTTGCTCAGATGCTCTGCTCGCTGATTAAAGCATCATGAGCTCCAATGCTCCTACAGAAACAGAAGAGGACTGACTTGTCTGGGATAACAAAGCAATCCAAGCCAGCAGTTTCCTGTGCCACTAAATTACTGCACTGCAAATTTCGCATGTAAAATAGTTGGAAAATACTGCAGTCAAACTAAATTTTCTTGGTTGCTTGCTCAGACATCTGGAAGCAGAAAAAACCCTAAATATTACACTATTACCCAAATATATCCTTTATCCTTCATCTTCTGAGCTTTCCTAGGAAGACATCTTGTTAACACCAGTTTTTAAAATAGCTGTAGCTTGTGACACATATAAAGTGCTAAAAGTCCATGTCTTGTGAAGGGTGCAATGATAGGCAGTTAGAGAAGACAGTTTTGGGTGAATAGCAAGAATGAGTTTCACCCATTTCAATGTTTCCATACTCAATAACCCTGCTCCCTAACCTGTAATTCACCACAAACCTCTACAAATACTTGGGGCACTGCTGACTTGCTGCTGGGATTTATGGACTGAATGATGGGATTCACAGACTACATTGTGCTTCATGGCAAAAGAGATTCTTTGTCAAACAGTTACATGGAATTTGTAGTCAAAACTAGCTGCACAGTAGCTGCACTTCAAGGGTTTGATCCTGTGCAAACATACCCAAGCAAATAACTTGCCCGTTGAATTAAGGGTGCACATTTTGGTTACAGGGAGGCCAGTCACATAAGCAAAGCTGTGTGTGTTGTTTTGCATATATTAACTTGCATCTCATGTCTCAGTTATTTCTCTCTTCATGCAATATACTTAACATTCTTGAAAAGTATTACTGGTTATACAAACCAAAGAAGAAGTTCCTTTACAAAATAAAGGTCCCCACATATGTTTTTATAACTCAGCTAATTTTCAAGTAGCTGGCTTGCCTTCCCCACTTCTGTATTTGCCATTTAAATAAGTAAACAAACTAACAAACAGAAAACATTGCTTCTGGACTTCATTTTCCTGTAATTTTTCATCTTCTAACGAGGGTGTTTATGTAGTTTGGTAAAAGCTTTGGTAAAAAGATGCTCTAATTGGTGCAGATGGATAGCCAAAAAACCATCAGTTTAGCTCCACAGCCGTCACTAAACAAAGGAGTTTATAGATAAACTGTAGTGTTTTTCTCTTGAGTTACTTTCATTCTGACATTTATTTCCATTTGTACTTGTTTTGCTTCTCACTGACTGAATTATTTCCCAAATCACCTTATTTTTTCCTCATCATTCCTTATAGTTAAGCACTACTACAAAATTGGTTTGCCTCAATTTACATACTAAATGCAGTAAAATGTGTTACCCCAGAAGTGCATGCCTCAGAATGTGACAACCTGAAAACATGTAATTTTCTATGTTAAAGTGGGTTCAAAAACTGAAATGTTTCTTTTTTTTTTTTTTTGATTCTTCCTAGGCAGATAAATTTGCTCTGCTTCTAGTCCACCATAGTCAGTTCTCAAAGTAATTTGTAAGCATTTATCTCACAGCAAGAGAAATGTTTCATTTTATATAAGGTAAGCTTTTAAGTTAAAATTTGTCCATCTTGGCCTAATTATGTGGTTATTCAAAATATTCTCAGAACAAATCAAACTGGTGAAATTGTACTGAAAAAAAAAGCAACTATGCTTTAATTTGGTCAGAAAACTAAGTGAAAACTGTAACTTCACTATTGATTTTAACACAAGCTGCTAAGTAAAATTTCCAGTGTTTCAGTGCAAGTCACCTAACTTGAGTTAAGCAATTCCATTTAGAATACATCATTATTAAAGTTCTTTTGATAGTGTAAGTGCATCTAAGATGCTGGAGACCATTGGGCTCATCACTCCATTTTTAGGCTATTCATTCTCAGTCTTTTTCATGCTAGAAGGCTGTGCCTTCTCCCACTTGGTTTTAAACTGCAAGACAGGAGCCATTTAGGCCTTTAAGTACCTCCAAACTTTTAATGCTGATCCTTCAGAGCACTCATTCCCCTAGATCTGTGTTAGGCTTATCAAAAGAAAGGTCTGAGTGCTTCTGGGCAGTGTGGGCATTTGGTGTGCTTGGCAGGGAAAGGAAATTGCACTGAGACAAAACCAAGATGCGGAAGGACGGAAAGTTGTGTTATCCCAAGTATGAATGATAACAAGGAAAAAATATATTTCTTATTAAGGAGTTAGCAATTTGTTTTATTTAATGTTGTCCTATCCATTCGGACAAAATTCTACCTGCTCTGTCCATTTCTAGAACAGATGCTCACCTGAACCTCAGCTAACTGCACATATCCAGGGCCCCAAATGTTATATACACAGTGTATTCATTGATGGCAATATGTGTGTATATATTTTTACATAGCATTCTAAAGAGAACATGAGCAGAATCCTAAATGCTATTCCTAATATCAGATGTGAAATTAATAAAGTGAATTCCTTTCACTGATTGGACTGACCTTGCAGGTATTTAGTAGATCTACAAATTTCAAAATTTTAAGTTGCATAATGTCTTACTGAGCCACACTAAACTGTGTAAACCTATAGTGAGCTGAATGGTGCTAAGGCATGCACAAAAGAACTGACAGGCTGATATGGGTCACAGGATACTCATATAGTCAAGTAATAAATATCAGTAAGTTCTGGAAATCAAAAAGAACCAAAATTATTGAGTTCCTTAATAAATTGACTTATATTAATTGGCTACATTTTAGTGCAACTACTATTAAAAAAAAAGAGCACAATTATTTTTAGTATCTAACTATTTTGGTTTGAATCACAGATAAAACAATAAATTTCTGAAAATTTTGTGACTTTGTGTGCCAATATTACCTTGTTTCCTGTTTAACCTTATGTATGGTATAAAATGGAGGGCTTTAAAATACTGCAATAAATTATCAGATGTTTAAGTTTTATATTGCCTTAAGTTTATCAGGCAGAAGTATATCTAAAATCATTGCTTAATTAGAATTCAATATACGATTCCTTGGGGTTTCACTGAAAGGAGTAAAAACTCACCGTGAAGCTTTCAGTTTTTCCATTTCTCTCACAAAGAGAAAGAGTCATTGAACAGAAATTTATCGCACTTTTCCCCACCTTGACAGCCCCTGGAAATGGAAAGCAAGCCCTTGAGCCTGGCCAGGTATCCAACAGCTCTGCTTATCATGCAGTTTTCTCCTCAGCTCCCCCTTTCAGCAGTGGATAAGGGCAAACACTATCTGCATGCAATTACAATTTTGGGGATGTCTTACAGTGACTTTGGGTTTATGTAACTTGTTTAAGATACATAAGGCTAGTGGAAAAATAGCTTCCTATTTCTGTTGGACCTTTGACAAACAATTCTCAGCTTTACCCACAATTTATTAGCTACACCAGTTTATAGTTTGCAAATGGCACAGACACTAGAAGAAATGTTTTGAACATTTTCTTAGCCAAAAGACTCTTTTACAACTTCATATTCAAGGACTAGGAGTTTTTTCTGTTTCTGCAATACTAACTGGGTTTCTCTGTAATATAACAATGCAGTTCTGGTTGTTGCCTGAACATTTTGTACTCAATTGGGTATAATAGTTTACTTTTTCCTCACAGAAGGAGTTGCTTGATTTAAGAAATAATGCAGCACTCGAAAAGGAAGCCTGTATGAGCTTTCTACAGGACTTAGCACTATGTAGGGGTGGTGCTGAGCATAACCTTCATGCAGAAGTGTTCTTCACAGTCCCAGTTTCTTCAATAGAATTGCTCTTATTCCTCTGCAGGTCTAGAAACCTTTTTCAACATTTATGCTATCAGCTGGATTTTTGTTGTCTGGTAATTAAGATATTGCTTAAAACCAAGCAAAAAATAATAAAATACTCATTTCGTCCTCCCCCCATGCCCCTTCCCCTCACTACACTTGCCTCTATATATAAACTATTTAATTTATTTTTCCTATTCTTACAATTCACATTACATCCACAATGATGAGTTTAGGGTTGAAGTAATTTTACAATGTTTATCAGTTCCAATGTTAAAATAAATTGGACCAACTTGGTGTTTACAGCTGTCAGAGTTCAAAAGTGAGAATTATAACCATCCATGCTGGGAACCAGAGATTTGGTGAACTCTAAGCTTTTCTTCAGGCAGAGGAAGCTACACTCATGCTTGTCAAGGAGATTAAGGAGAAATCTGATTGAGTCTGGAAGACTATTGCTGCAGTGGATTACAAGTTTGATCTTCTCTTTTTTCAGGGATAAACAACCTCAAGGGCTAGGACACTGGCACTGAAAAGCAGATAATATCGCTGGCTGTGAAGAAAAAGTGTGGCCATATGGCAGGCCCAATAAATGAAAGCAAATGAAAGTGAAGCAATCAATTCAATAAAAGTATGGTTGTGTGCTGTTGTGCAAAATTGACACTTTTATTTTTGTATTGGTAGATTAATGTGCACTCTTTCTCCAGCTCCTTTCTATCTTATTTATTCAGACTGTATACTCTTTTGGAAAGGTCAGTCGAGCATTAGGACTATGCATTGGATCCTGGAGCTGCCATAGTGCAAATGTTTAAAATTGAGTCTTTGAATAATAGATTGAATAAACACAGGGATAAAGATTTCCAGCTGCTGGTGGAGTGTGGAATGTCTAAAACTGCATAGTGCACTACATAGAAAGGAGGGCAATTAAGGAGAATTTAGCAGCTGACAAAAAATGCATGCTCCCTAAGTCTTTGACCTCAAGGATCACAAGTGTATTCAAAGAATAATTAACAACTGAAAAAAACATACAGAAATTGAGACTGAGATTGTCAGAACTGGACATTTCCCTCTAGATTTCATGAATTTTTTTTTCTCAAACAGGTCTTATTTGTGAATATAAAAACAAACAAAACTCCCGCCAACCAAACAACAACAACAAGATAATGATAAAAAAGTAGGATTTCAACGTTCTCTTTTGTAATATTTATTATATTCAAAATCTATTGCAAGTAAAACATCACAATATATATACTACATATAGATACTATATATAGATACTTATTTGCAAAAATAGGGCTGTCCTAGAACAACCATTAAGTAAACCACAGTAACATCCAACAGCATTAATTTCAGTGATAGCACATCTGCACTAAAAGCAGCTTTCTCCCTTCTCAGTGTATGCTTTCTGAGTAAGATCAAGAAAGGATTCTGATGGTTTTAACTCTATCCTAAAGCAAGATGATCACTAAATCAGATAAACTATTAATCTCTTTAAAGCTTGTTACTCCTGTTTTGCCAAGGCTGAGATGCTTTGCAGCAAAAAAAAAGCAGCCAGGACTCTTCCTGCCAAGAATCAGACATCTCATGCATGTTTCATAAATGTTTCTCCACTGAAAACTCAAGGATTAAACAAACAATAGTTCAGTTTGCAAAAGCTTCCACTAATGATTTTTAAATAACCCGGAAAGAAATCTTGGTCCCATTTAAAGCAACAGTAAATTTTACCTCTATCTTTTAGCCACAATATAAACTGTTTCAAATTTAGATGTCATCCCAGTGCACTGAGATGCTGATAACTATTTTTGCTACACTTCTTAACCTCCTAAATACCTAGATATATGGCTTTTTACTATTAAAATTTGTATAAATAAATCCATACTTATGCCTGCATTGACTGTTTATAGAAAATATTCACTTTAAGAAATTAAGTTTCATAATAAACCTTTGCCATTTATAACATAACATCACCACACCCTAAAATTTGGTGTGAAATAGACCAGCTCTCAAGTAAGCACCTTTTATAGCAAGATGAAAAACATTTCAACAGAATAGCAATATTGTGTCTAAAAGAATGTTGATAAAGAGTCCTCCTTTACTTAGAAAATCATAAACGTCATGCAAGAATGGAGAAATAATGCTAAACACCATCAAGATTTGCTTTTCAAGTATGCTGGAACACCAACATGGAATATTAAAAGACGCTAAGAAATAGGCTTATCTCCTGGTATGGATTATGAGCATAATCACTGTCATTGCACCTCACACACCTCACACAACTGGGAATCAGTGGAGAGGAGATAAAGAGAAAGTCTCCTTTCCAGGCAGTAAAATGGCAAGAGAGCTGCTCACAAACAGCCACTGGGTGACTGCAGTAGCCTCTGCTGCTCTAATGATGCACAGATGTAGGTGCAGCTGGAAGGGCTTGAAGGGCTGGCGCAGTGCAGCGCTCGGTGGACTGCTTCCAGCCCCAGCAACACAGAGCTCAGAGAAATCCTGCCTTCTGCTTCCCCAACACGAGAGACTCTCCTTTAGGAACTGATGACCCTGTAGAGGTTCAGCTGCAAAAGGACACGCCATGTTCATGGAGTAGAGAAGACCATACGCCATTTAACTATCACAGGATATGTAAGCTCTGTAGTGGCTGCGTGAATGTCACCATAGTAATGTGGAACATATCACCTGAAGGGCAAATATCAAAAAATATTTCATATGTGTGTACTATATCTATATATGAGACATGCACTACGTGCATATATTGCACATTTTGGTAGAAAGTATTTTATACTCACAGCTGTACAAAACAAAATCACTTACTTGTAATGAATGTTCTTTGTCCCGTTGGCATTTTATAGTTTGAAAGCACAAAAACACAGAATTCCCATGGTTCTTTTTCATGATATGGTCTAAATCCCGCAGTCTTTCCCTTTAAAATCATAAAGTATGTTCCAGATGACATAAATTCACAAGACAGAGGGCAGTGCTGCACTGCAGTAATTGAGATGGCTCTCGGAGAGCCTGGACACCAGCAGTCGTGGCCTTACGGCAGTGTGAGGTACCTCTGCTAGCTTGAACAGATGCCGTGTGCTATGGTCGTGGCTGGACTGCTACTAGTGTGAAAAACAGGCTTGTTTGCCCAAAGTCACACTGCTGTGGGGCACAGGACTTTGCTGAACAAGTTTCCTAAAGGCTTAGAGTGTACTTGAAAGCAAGCTGTGTGGTCCTTTAACCGACAGCATTAGCCAGAACATTCAAGTACACCTCTCACTAGAAATCAGAAGTTAATTTTTTTTCTCTGTTGGAAGTTGCATGCAATAATTAGTCCTAAGAAAATTAATATAGTCAAGATTGCTTAAAAAAAGCAAGGTTTATTCGGCTTAGGAAACAAAGATAAAATGCAAAATAGTATGCATTCTACAGAATTAAAGTCACTGAGTCAAAAAATTGCGTGGCAACTGAACTTGCTAACGTTAGATGCATTTGTGTGCATGTACAAAATAGTAAATATATGAAGTAGCTCTCTGATATCTTGGATTTGTAAAGCAGCTTTTATGAACAACTTCTACCTATCGTGGTTTAACCCCAGCCAGCAACCAAGTCCCACACATCTCTTTCATTTTCCCTCTGTGGGATGGGGGAGAGAATCAGAAGAGTAAAAATGAGAAACTCAAGGGTTGAGATACAGACAGGTTAATAGGTAGAAGAGAAGTCACAAAGAAGCAATTCATTCACTGCTTCCTTGGGCAGGTAGGGATTCAACCATGCCGTGAGAGCAGGGCTCCATCACACCTAACCATGTCTTGGGAAGATAAACACTATCACTCCAAACATCCCACTCTTTCTGCTTCCTCCCAAGCTTTACATGCTGGGTATGATGCCATATGGTGTCAAGTACCCTTTTGGTCAGTTCAGTTCAAGTACCCCTTTGGTCAGCAGCTCTGTCCGCTCTCAATTCCTTGTGCAACTCTAGCTCACTGGTGGGATGAGGAGCAGGAAAAGCCTTGACTGAACAAGCCCTGCTCAGCCAGAGCTAAAACATCCCTTTTATCAACATTGTTTCCACTACAGATCCAACACACATCTTCATAATACCTACAGTGAAGAAAATCAACTGTATCCCCACCAAACCGCACTGAAAATCCAGTCCTAAAGGGAAATGCTGATCTCATAAGCAATCAAAAAATTTCATTTGACTACGGGTTATTTTCCTTCCTTCCTCATGGAACCTAAAATAGTCAACAGGCTCTTAATACAAAGCCTGCTGTAACTGATGGGGAACTCTCTTTTAATTTCAACAGGTACCTCATACAGTAATACAAAATCTGGTTTGAGGCAAGTAACACCGTATGTGTCCCTTCTGGATCTACAAAGATCTCTACTTGGTATTAACAGTGTTTCAGTAGAAAACAAAACAATACAGAACACAAATACTTTTGTGTTCTTTACAGTTGTGTTTTTAGGTTGAATATTTACTATATTCTTTCTGTATATGGCACTAAATTTATTTGGTTTTATGCTACCAAATAACATACTCATACAATCTTGAAAGAGATAACAATATTTTATCTCTTTAATGTACAGTGATATTGTTCTGCCCAGGATATGAGATCTCTTCTTTTTCAGAGAGATCAGGCTTCCGTCAGATCATCCATTTGTTGGTAAATATTTTGGTGTCAAGTGAGATTTCTATTGTGAATTCTAAAAAGTTTTACTTGGATCACTTAACTTTTCTGCTTACTCGGAAATCTGTGACACAGCTGTAATGAGATGTTGATGGGGAAAGGTGCTATTTCTTTTTAGCGCAAAAGTAGCTGGTGATTCCGGCATGTCAGGAAATAGCATAGCCTCACAGAAGGAAAGCTCCTGACAAGAGGAAGATATATGAGTGAAGCAGATTTCTCAGGCTAGTAAGCAGAAACTCTGGCTATCTAGCTGAGGAGAGGATGAGAGAATAAAGACTGAAGACAAGAAAAATTGAGACCTTAAGCAACATACCTATACACATTTATATACTGCTGTCACTGAGCTTTTCTCATTTTCAATAAATGCAACATACAAACAAAAAAATCCATCCAATTTTCTATGTCAGAATTCATGTACAAAAACATTTCCCTGTGACAATAATTTGTAATGGAGAAATTCATTATACTTCCACTGCACATTTTACATCCTCTGCTTTCCTATGCCTGAGTGAGTAGGCTGCTTGTTTCTGTCTCTCCATTCTCCTCGCTTTGGATGTAACAAATCTCTCTTTCTGGGGTCTCCAAAAGCTCATTCTTCTTTCACATAAAAACTGCCTGTAATGACTAAGAAACAGTAAAACACATCCAAAGAGAATTTCAGATACACTACTGGACTGTTTATTTTGCATTTGATGTGCACACAGGTAGATAATGGAATATTAAGTTTCATTCAGAAGAGCTCCACTGTTCCTGAAGCAGACTGTTTAAGCTCCATGAGCCAGTAAATGCAGCTACATGACTCATTTGACTGCTGGGGCAAGCACCTACACTTCAGGATTAGGAGGTCTGCTGCTGTGTACGATATAAATCATGCCTACTGCCTGACCACTGTGTACTGTGCTCTGTGGTGGAAATAGTTATTTGGCAAAATGCTCTAAATTTGAGGATCTCATTTTAACTTTGCCCATGGTTCTCCGTGCGTTATCAGCCCAAGCACAGCTTAATAAATTGTAGCATTTGTAAAAACTCAACTAATCTTTGCTCCAGCTACCAGGCCCGCTGTGAAAGATCTGCTTTGATATGGGAAACCGGAAAGGTTTGAGTCACTTTTTTTATCCTCACTCTGTAAACACTGCTTGGCAGTCTAGATCACTTTTAAGTACTCAGCTGTTGTAGGCTGGGCCATTAGTCAACTCCTGACCTTATTCCCCGCTGCCAGGGATTGACGAAAGCAAGCAATTGCCAGGGACCTGGATAAAAAGCAGGTCAGGTACTCGTTCTTCCCAATCCATCCATCCATCCATGGAAAAGAGTACTTTCATGTTCAGGTGTTGCACCACCAGCATAAAACAGCTCCTGGAAATTTTGTCTCTCCTTACTTTGGGGAGAGTCATACCCAACTGCCTACTTTGCTACACTTCATTACAGAAAAAGTGACAGGGTACCTGCTCCAATGCTTTGAGTAACAATCTGCTGAAAAAACTCTTTCTGGTGATGCAGGTTTTAATTTTCATACATAAAAATAAAATTTGATTTAAGACAAAAGAAACACTTTTCCATTTGAAAGTGTAAGACAAGTTTTGTTCAGAAACAGTAACACAGAGTGAGACATAAAACACTACGAGCTTAAACTAATATAAATAGTTACTGAGAATTAAGTCATTAAGAGAAAGCATAAATTAAAATACATACAGTTCAGACAGTTCACATGTTTATTTTACATTTTTGGAATGTTTTAGTAACTGGGCTTCTATGAGGCAATGCAGAAAGAAAGAATGCTATATTCAAAATTACCCATAAAATTGTTTTTATTTCACACTATGGCACTAATACAAACTTGTCATTAGTAATCTAAATTCAGAAGACAGTGCACCAGACCTTTTTCTGTAGTTATTCTGCTACTGCTTTTTTATTTTGCGCAGAAATTTAAACCCACTGGAATATCATGCTTTTGTCTTTAATCTGAGCCTGATTCTCACTGCATCCTAATAGGCCAAGCAATCATGGCAGGTGTAATAAACAACTTCTGCATTGCCAAATATATGCAGAAATTGAAGGACATAACTAAGAAAGCTCCTGCACTTAATCCAGGAACTAACTGTAATTGATGTAAAAACTGATGCAGCTTCATCTGTCTATTCCATCACATATCTGTTGCTCTTTTTTTTTTCCTCCTGGAATACTTCCTGAACTTACCTGGGCTTTTATAAAGGGGTAGGAGAGAGATGACGTTCACATGGAAAAAAAAAAAAAAAGCTTCAATGATCCCTGGCCATTTTAAGCACATTATCTTTATTGCTGGGCTGAAATTTCCTCCCTTAAGCTTCCAAAAAAGCTATGAAGTTAAATTTGTTTGACATAACACGAAGATAAGAACATCTGAAGCAAATTATTCCCTTAACACTAACAAAATCCTAGAGACTATCATGAAGTGTAAGTGGAACTAAAGCAGGAAGTTTGAAACTGAGATGAAATTCCACTTTCTTCGTGTTAATAATGAGTTCTGCTATCTTCCTGCTCTCAGTGTAGGGAAAAAAAAATCTATCAGTACTGAGTAAATCTTATTAGATTCCCTATTTTTAAACAGCTGGGATCAAAATCTTCATTCAGACACACTGGTGCCACTCCATTAAATTCCAGCAGTGGCACCACTGGTAGAAAAAGAATGGCACTCAGATTTTTCACCATTAAGTAATCTGTTTTCATTACCTTCTCAGCAGTTTGTTTCATTTGCCTGCAGTAGAGAAACTAAAATTAGAAAACATTTCATGTTCATAGTTAGTTTGCTTCCAATGTGAAAAAAACAAGTCTATAAATTTGTCTATTGGATTATGGCTTGTGCAGTTCTCTTGTAAAGTTGTCTTTACATTATAGTGATGAACTGTAAATGGTGTAGTGCATTATTTTGTCCAAAGTAATTCAAATTAATGACCCTAGAAATACTATTTTAGGTGCCTGTTATAAAGCATTGACAATATCCATGAATATTACCAGCAGAATTTCTTCTTTGTAATGCATACATTGCCATGTGTTAATAAACTATTTTCTGATCATCTTCAGAACTTGCTGTCTCTTGCAGGAATTCCACTTGCCAGCCTTGTGTCGAGTAGCAAATGAATGTCAGGTAAATGCTGATAGCAAACTATCAAAATTTTGAATAATTTTTTCTTGCCTTTACTTGCACACTCATGTTCACATTTCACATTACCTAAAGCATCACTGATATTGAATTTTGGTTTTGACTGAAAATAGAAAAAAACCTGAAGTGTGGTGATCTCCTAGGTTCTTCACCTTGTAACTGTGAGAACTATGTTAGCTTAGAAAATCTAAAAATTACTTTATTTTTTCATTTAAGTGAAACTTCCAAAAAGGAAAAAAAAATCAAATTATTTTTCTGGTTCAGATAAACATTACTCTGGATGCTGAAAATGGATTTGCTTCTCAAGAATGGAAGAGGTGTGTATCTTCTTGTACTATACCAGCTCATGTCATCCTTATTTAGAAAATGTTAAGCCTTACCAACCACAGATAATAGCACTTGGAAGTTATTAAAAAAACCCAAAACAACCAAATTTCTTTCAAACTGCACAGCACCCTAATTAGCACACGTTTGGGAAATATGCCATTATAGCAGTGTCCAGAGACAGTCGTAAGAAGCTTAAAGATCAGAGGAGGATATGAAATTATTTGAGCTTCACAGAAACTTCTCATGACTAAATGCTGATGTCAAGACCATTTCTAAGGAAAAGTGATCACAATAGCATGAAGTCAACCAGCTTCTAGATCTTTTCTTTCAAAAGAGAGGACTGAAAAGTTTTCTATTAAGTAATATTTAAAAACCTTACTGTTGCAATGATGCTAGTGAACACCTGTTTTCTGTAGTTGCTACAGACCTGTTGTGCTTCACTTTGTCCTGAAGAAATGGTTCTGCAGCTCATCCAATTGCATCCACAGTAAGGCTGGCCAATCATTAGAAACAATAACTTTGTCTGCACTTGCACATCTCTATTTTTTTTTTAATTAGGTCATTCAAAATACATTTCTAAAATTCCTGTAATAACTTCTCCATCTTTCTTCCTGACAAAGCATTACAAGCGAATCAGCATTAAATATGCATTTCTTTATTTTAAAGGTCATTCAATAGTCACGCACCAAACGAACTTTAGAGGTAAAGCAGAGGTTGAAAACAGATCTGAAACATATTCCTCAGATGACATTTGCCTATAAATCCCACCAAAAAAATTAAATTATTCTTTTAATATCAGGCACACCTTTCTAATTTCTTAGAGGCAGCTAGATATTTTATACTCACAATGAGCTTTCCTTAGTGCAGGCAAATAAAAAATTTTTCAAGCTGCTGTATGGAGTATGTGTTCACGTGCCAGAACTACAGAAACCTGTAAATCTCTCTGTCCTAATTGGGCAGAATTAATTTCAGATTTAATCACCTCACTGCATAATCAGGACTACTGATAAGGAGGCACAGAGTAACTCTGTTGAGAAATATGATGCATGCACAATGCTGTAACATGTACAGTGCCTTAATGCAAAAACAAAACATGAATCTTCTGTATGTGGCTCATGGAAAGGACATGAAGACCAGGTCCACACTGACCATTCTAAAAAAATGTGCCACAAATGGAAACTGAGTGGCTGTATCCATCTCAGTTGCAACCTAAGATAGCAGAATATCAGCCAGTTTAACACAATGTCTGCTCAAACAAAATAACCCACGGCATTCATGAAGGATTGCACTTTTCCTACTAATGATGAGATTTCATTGTTTCATAAAAGTTAATAGTCAAAGGTAAATATAAGGTGGAATCCTAAGAATCCACATTGCAGTCACTTCTTTGTGCTGTTCTTCAGGGAATATCATCTTTGGCTTCATGAAGAAAGAGGTAGGTCATGGTTTTAAAGAGGCAGCTCAAAAGATCCTTGAATATTTTAATACAGATAAAATATTGCCAAGCTGCAAAGCTGGCTCTCTTTTGACAGTACCCTACAAAAACACAAAGAAATATACACAGAGA
>WAAE01021903.1:0-22022 GCA_013400495.1 Nicator chloris
GCATTTCTCCAAATTCAGACTAGCACAAATTCATACAGGCACAGATCATCTGCTCTGAGGTCTGCATACAACCTCCCTGACCTGACAGCACAACTCAAAACACTGGTCACTGTGCTCAAAGACTCAAAACCTTGGAGTCTGAACCATGAAAAAAAGGTATCATCTCTTGTTGCCCAGAATACCTTGAAAACCACCCTGGAGCCTCATTCTGCTGTCATGACTGTTGTGCTCCCTCTTCTGCCTGTACCAAAGAACAGGAAACTCACTGTCTCCATTGCTTTGGAGTTTGTCTGTAGCCACCATGCACTGTTCATCTCTATGTGCCTTCTTTTTCCTTTCATCTCTTTTCACCTGAATCTTTTTCCTATTATGAAATTTTGGTCTAACTCTACTAAATGCGTGTATCCACTAAATTGGTGACAAAACAGTGGAGAAAAAAAGGTGTATACATTCATGTTTTGGGATTCAATCCAAGTAGTGTAAAGAATAAATCTCTACATTGCCTTAATTGCTTTTATCTGTTTAAATGTACACACTTTTAGATATATAGCAGTTTTTCCTTTCTTGTAAAAACACAATATTGGGAACCAATGTTCCACATGTATTCAGGACCAAATATAAATTACTCTGATATAACATTTTTCTACCTACTTCTCCAATTTTGCATATGTGTGTTACTCCCATAGGTTGTCCCGCTAGAAGAATGCAACAATTATAGGGTTTTGCTCCTTTTGGAATTAATTTGAAGTCTGTATTTATTGAGGGTAAGTAATATGTACAAAAGTAACTAGCAAAAGACAAATTTTTCTCCCACCAATAAATAATTCAAGCAGGAATGAACAATATTATTGTCTTTTATTATATTTTGTGAATCAGGATATTATAAATGTTTAACACTTTTTTTTAAAAAGGAGGAATGAAAACCTGAATTTTCTCAGGTTCTTCTATTTTTTTCCAAATCATGAGTTTAAAGAAGTGCCATTAAAGAAACACAGAGAAGGGCTGAGGTTGGAAGGGGCCTCTTGGGATCAAGTTGGTTTCCTACTGGTCAGGCCCTACCCACTGATGCCTGGGGTTGTGTCTTACCCAGTGCAGGGTTGAACTTCATGAGGTTCCCATTAGCCCAATTCTCCAGCCTGGTAAGAAGGCTCTGGACCACAGCACAACCCTCAGGTATATGTGTCACTCCCCCCTGTGCCATCTGTACATATGGGGAGGGTATGTTCTGTCCCATCATCCAGATCATCAGTGAAGATGTTGACCAGAGCTGCTAATCACCAGCCTCCAGCTGGATGTTGTACCACTTGTCACCACCCTCTGGGCCCTGCAGTTTTCAACCCCTCCTGTCTGCTCATCCAGCCCATAGTTCATCAGCTTCTCTTTGAGGAAGTCTTCTCTGTGTCCACTAGTAAACACATTTATTTTGATTTTAAAAAATCAACAGAGGTGAGCGTTTTAACACCAGGATTATTTTTCAAAGGGAAATGAAAGTCAGAATTTTTAATTTTAATTATCACCTTTTACATGATACTAACTTACATCTAATAGAAATAAGACAGCATCAAGTTTTAAGGGTTTAAAATACCTTAAAACTTGGATACCTTCAGAGATTAACGTACATACTTTATTTATGCATCTGAATTAGAGATTTGGCTGTGATGGAAATAGTGCCTTCAAGCTCTGTTGGCAGGCATTGTTTGAAAACAGTGTTTTGAGGATTTTTTCATCAGAAACGAAAGGTATGATGTTTCCATTTCAGCCTTGCTTGCTTCAACTGCACCTGAAGGCCTTCCTACAATTGTGTTCCCTCCAGGAGAAGAGTAACAAATAACTTCATAAGATTGCATTTCAGGTGACTGCCTCTTACTGGTCCTGATAAGATCTAATTTACTGAAGTGAGAACACATGAGGATGGAGAAAAGTGAAAACGATTTGTTCTTGACCACAAAGCTTGGTGTAAATTATTGGCCCATTCAAGGCAGAGATTTAATACTAAAACGGTTGAAGACATGTCATTATTACTCATTAAGTTCTCTGAAAGCAAGCAAACTGCATCTTTTCTATGTCTGTTTACTGACCTATTCACCAGGAGCTTTCTATAAAGCGCTCGGGCTTTTTCTTTGCCAAATGCTTTGTCAGCTGCAAATTTTTTTATGTATTCTTTTAATTGCAATTAGGACTGATGAATGAGGTAAGTTTCTGCACTTGCAAATATTTGAAGTATTTCCAAGTTTTATAAAAATGCATTGTTTTATTCAATTTATAAGATACACAGGCTGAAATAATTCATACCATGTATGGACAGCAATTGTTTGTTTAATTAATTCCTAAAACAACAGGTTTGTTTATGCTTTGCAATTAACTGCATTTCATCTTACCATGTATCAAAGAAAAAGTCAAAACATTCAATTTAATTGATGCCAAACAGAAGCCATGTATATTTTTATGGTTCTTGCACATCTTTTTCCGTTGAATTATTTCACCTAATTTGGGAATGATTTGGACTTATTTTGATCTATCCAACCATGCAGCAGGAGTGAAGTGCCTGCTTTGATGTAAATGTCACCTAGCTGTACTCACGCACAAGAGAAAAGGGCTCATGGCTCCCCGTATCACAAGAGTTATCTACTGCACAGCACCCTTTCACATGTTCACTGAACCTGAAATTACTGACATTATCATCTTGCCATGGTCAACAGGCATGTGTGAGGAAGGTACAGTGTGGGTATAGATGCCTTCAATAAGAAAATAAGTTTTTAGCTGGATGTTATTAACCCATGACAACAATTCCTCTCTGACTATGAGACATTATAAAGAAATCAAGGACAAGGATCCTGGGAAGCTTGTAACATCTGGTGGTTATTTTGATGACATCAGTTACTCCTTGCTCTGTGGTGGCTGCAAGTGGCATATAAGTAAATATACCCTTCTGCAAGCTCGGTCCAAATATCCAAATCTGTTCCAGGATAGCAGCTATCCACTTACTACAGATAAAGTAGAATATAAACCAGTTAAAATCAATCTAAGGTTCTGTTACAAGCCTAAAAATTAACATTGCATTTCAAAAAACTACTACGTTTGTTGAAGTCTAAGAACTATTTAGTGCCTAACATGACATCAGGGCTTACATGTGACAATCATATTGACACAAGTTACATCTAATCAAGACAAGGTTTAGGTATTTTGAGCAAGCTCAGTAGTACTCCTCAGTATATAGAGATGCATTCTGCTATTATTAGAGACTTGCTGAGCCTTTAATGACTCTAAGTTGCTTGTTAGAAATTGCTTGCTAGTAAGAAGTGATATTATTCCTATTGCTAGAAACTCAAAACTAGGCTGCACAGAATATAACAAAGTGCAGTGCATGAATCAATCCTGAATTGGCATAAATCCCAACTTTAGAAAGCCTAATATGCCATTTCATCTCTTAACTTCTACAGTTCTTTGCTGTGGCCTTCGTTGTTTCTGCAGTAAGACCATGACTGATCATTAATACCATGTTTTCATGAGTTTGATCTGTGATGCTAGCTTTAATAATTCCCTCAATCTGCTCGTACCTTTAAATACACACTATCTCTGTTCTGCAAGCTGTCTCCCCCCAGGAATTTCTGGTGATTTTTTTGTCCCTTTAAAAATGAAGAAGGATAAGAACATTCAGACTACCACCTCCCCCAAAACAAATCTCTCTTTACTTTGTGAGACCTACAAAGACATAGTACAAAACTGCTATAAGCCAGCGGGTCCTCCTCAGGCTCAGACAACTGGTGGAAAACACTGAGACTGAAAGCAGTCTCTGATTAAATTTTATTTCAATTAATAAAATTTTCTACATCTACAATATGTGTAAATAAAAATATTAAAAAAATACTTTTTTAACTAAGATCTTATTTTACCTCTCATACCACTTGACCTGATCCCCACATATTGACCTCAGAGTGCCACAAATCACTCACCGAATAACGTTGCAGGATGGGGGCATGTTCATGGAAAAATTATTCTCAGTCACTATCCAAAATTGCTCAGCAGATTATTTGTAATTTGTTTTGAACTGTAAGGATTTCTTATAGTATGTTTATCAACATTTATCCAATGCTCAGCAATCAGAATTTAAAATCAGTAATAGAAGCAGCACAATTAGCACACATGTTCAAAGTAAAAAGGATTATTACTCTGGTTAAGTAGAGTTGAAATATTTTTTACAGCTTAGAATTCATGCTAGTAGGAAAAAGCAGTGCTCAGACTCAATTTTCTCCTATTAAAGTGGACGGCAGTCTTGACACTGAGTTCAAGGACAGCAGAATCATGCCCCAAAAAGATAGATGTCAATAGGCAAATTCAGAAGTCATGAATGAATATGAACTTAGGAGCAGAAGTTTATACCCTCACCCATAAGAAATGAACCATATTATGGTTTTTATTCTTCTTAAAACTATTTCCAGGAAAATGATAGATCTTAATCCTGATATACTTGGTGTTAGATATTGTGCATTGAAGACTCAAAGTGCTCTTCAATAGTCTAAACCAAAAATCAGACAGTGCTTTTGCTGCATCTTAGGTTGTAACCTAATTATGGCAGGACAGATGTTTCTATGGCTTGTAGGTGCCAACATAAAGTCAATTCCTATATGCAGGGATAAGTAGGATTAAGAAATCCATCATGCAAGTGAGGTCAAAGCTGAGTACTTGGGGGTGAAGGGGGAGTGCTTCTTGGTAGAAGAAGTATCCTGCTACTTTTTAATCCTCTAGCAATTATATTACCATGAAATGATAAATGACAATTTAGTATTTGTACTGTTGTATGTAACCAGTAGGTGCTTCCATCCTCCAATATATGAATAAGAGCTGAACAGTAGGTCAGTCAAACCCTGTCAAATAACCCACCAAAAATGGGTATTATTTTGTGTGCTTGTGTGCACAGGCATGAAAGCAGCCCCACTCTAAATGGCAGAGTGACAATGCACCATTCAATATGACACTGCATCTATGGCAGGGAGCCAGCAGGCTTTGATAGGAAAGCCACAAGCTCTGTGCTTTGCTCTGCAAATCCATAGAAACCCCGCCCATGTGTTTACATGTGTGCATATGTGCAGATACACTCCCACCTAATCAGACATCCCACACTGCATGTGTACTTTGCATGAAAATGTATGCATGCACTGTGGCTTTTGTCCTGGCTTCTCCTTCATTTCCAGAGGTAGTGACACAGGAATAGATTTGTGCAGACTGTAGCATCCTTTTTTCCTCATTTAAACCTGGAAAATTCTAATGAGCACATCCTAGGGTATGTAAGAGATTGATGTAATGCCCCTATTTCTAGCAATGAATCAACTCTTCAGTGTGATACGTGTACCTATTAATTATGTAGTGCTCCCATTTTATAAAATCTGTTTGCAGACTCTGTCTGGAATACTAATTAATTATACAGTACATATTATATGCTTTATTTCTCTCCAGCCTACATTCAGCTAGCCACTGTAATTCATTATGGCTGTATTTATATGCCATTTATACTGTTTAACCCGTAGCTCTTCCTGCATTGTACTGAACCCCTAAGACTCAGCTATGGAATCCCTGACCAGGGTTCCTGAAAGAGCTGAGGGTCATTGCTTGACTAATACCTGAGCTTGGAATTTGGGCTAGGGAGGAGGACTCACACGTATTCAGTCAGGAATACAGGTAAGAGAGAGGGTAAACCCCATGCCTTACACAGAGAGGCAAAGGAAAGTGTAATCATGCTCTCCAGGCCAAACCCAGGGGTCAAGACTAGATATTCTGTGCAGACATTTATGCTACCTTCCAGGTGTATTCAGTGTAGTCATTGCCTGACTGATATCATATGTTTCTAATTCGAAATCCCAAGGCTTATACACTTCTATTTCACAGTGATTTATCCTATAGCCATTGATCTTTTAACAAGTCACTTGATACTTGCATTTCAATCTGTTCTTTTCAAATACATCATTCTCTATTCAAAATGGAGGGGAAACTTCAGCTTTTAGTGGTCACCAAGACATTCCCAACTGTTGTTACGGGATTTGATCACTACCTAGATGAGCAGCCTGTCCTTGGCCTGTTAACAGAAAAAAGTCCAAGTAAGTGATTCAAACCCATAGTACAGATGAAAGAAACGACAACTGTAATTTTTTCTGTTGTCCCAGTTCCTATTTTGTCCAAACCATACACACATACAAAAATATATTTTGATTCAGATAAGATAGAAAATGAGACGTCCCAGTTCTCCTATGGAATTTCTTAAGCAAAATCAGAAGAAAAATGGAAATAAAAATATTCTAGCTGCTGAGACCTTGCTGCCCTAGTTCTTCAGAAAAATTGATATTTGAGATTGATAAGAAAATCAGATGTTCAAAAGCAACAGGGCCTGAGTATTCAGTTAATAAGGAGCAGAAATACCGCTTCAGATGCTTTAAAGTAACACATGTCAGAGATTAGAGTAACTTATCTGCACTATGTAATGTGGCCATAGAACGAGTCAGTGGGGTGTTTTCTTAAGTAATTCCCCCATTAGTTAATATATTTGATGTAACATAGCACTGCATAGCCTTAATGTCACATGGGAAACACAGATTTCCCCATAAGTTCTGTACATTGGTGGATAAAAATAATTGAATTACATCTCATCCTATGAAAGGAAAAGTAGAATTTTGTATAAGATATTGATTAAATTATTACCATAATTTACATGGAAGATATCTCGGAGGTGTCATCCTCTAACACTTCCTCGTTGTTACAAGACACAATTTGGAAAAACCTCTGACATACTGTGACTTGTTCCCAACAAGTCAGATAGTTTTCATGGAAGCTATGTAGCTCTTTTTTCTCACCTCAGTTTCCATTTTCTTATCTATTCTTTGCTTTCCAACCTAACTTTTGCAGAGAATACATCTTACTAGTTTAGGGATCAGAATGTTTTTCTATTCCATCTATACATCTAGAATATTTAAAATTGCTCTCAAAAATCTACAGACAGGTTCTCCAAGCATTCATCTCTTGGCTAGTTGTTAAGACTATCTAAACTGCAGTATGTTCTTATTTTAGGTCTCCAGCAAGGTGTATGTCAGAAAGTTATAAAAAAATCACTGAATGGGCTGAAATTCAGTGTCCCAGTTCTTCACTTCACAGGATCTGTATGCAGTTAAATTTTGAAGACTTGTTTCATTGTGTTCCAAGAAGGCATTTAAATTTCACAAGGAGACAATCAAATTGTTTTTGACAGCAAAGATGTATTTGTTCTTTCCCCCTCTTTCAGTGAGTTATGAGGTCCAAATTAAGCGCTTCTGGCAAAGACCGACATGCCCTTCCCCCCTTCATTTCAGACATTAATTTTATATTCTAAGGCCACTTTCAGCCGCCTTTTCACAACATGTGGGCATGAATGTAAAACATTCATTGATCAATTTTCAGTCGAAATAGGACAGGTTATCAGAAGCTTTTGCTCTTCCACACTGTGCCCTGAACATTAAAAGCCTTTCAGGGACTGATCTTTCAAACACTTATTCGTGCAATCAAGTTTTATGGAGCTTCTTACATGCTTGAAATTAAGCACCTACTTCAGCATCATGCTGAACTAGACTCTAACTCTTCTTTATTACCAACAATTACTGAAGCCCCATTTTTTCTTTCATTTTACCTAGCCTGTCAGGCAAACACACCCATAAAACCCAATCTGTTATTGTCATTCATGTATACGATAATCCCCAGCTGACATCATCTGAGCCTGAAGTAGATGATAAATAAAGAAACTTACACCTGCCAGGGATAAAACAAGACAGTTACGGCAACGAATCTGAGCTCAAAACATTTTAAATATTTTTTAGATTATAGCAAGTAGAGTCTTATTCTCAAGAAAAGGGAAACAAAATAACATTGCTTTAGTATTAGCTGTCAAAGAAATCTCTGATATCGTAAAACATAAAATAAGCCTGCAAAACAGTTCTGTGATGAAGATACAATGCCTGATGAAAGTATTGTCTACATCTGTGCAAATCTGATATGAAACTTTAATTTTTATGAAGACACAACCCTGGAAATCTGTGCAAGTAACCAATTTATATAAAATTTCTGGGAGCTTCTGACATCATGTGCACCTGAATTTTGAAGGACGTAGCCAATGTCCTTCACATCCTCTTATAATTGCCCATCCTACAAAATCACTGATCAGAAAAATCAGGGGAGTTTTAAATTCCTCTTTGCATTTTTTTTGCAAAAATTTGGTTATGACATTTAAGCATATCTCGTCTGATGCAAGCCAATGACCTTTATACCTTCCCACTCTGTATTTAATCTCTCCAAGGCTTTTATCAAAGTTAGTAGGCTGATACCTTTCAAAACATGTAAGTGCATACCTGTCAAAATACATGGACTCACACCATTGCCTCTTTCCACACTCCATCTGCTGCTTTTGTTATTCCTGACCACTCTTCCTGCCATGCCACCTCCCACTAGGGCCAATTTGCCTGCAAACTGAGCTCAGTCAGAAATCAGGAATGATTCTGAACTTTCTTGTTCTGCCTCTGCCTGTGTTTCTGACATTAGATGAGGGGTATGTCACCACCAGGATACTTTCTTCTGTGATAGAACACAAAATCCTAATCCTGTTATTACACTAGACCTTCTGCAGAGTTACACGATGGTTCATTAACAAACACTCAGAGAGTCAAAAATGGGAGACCATCTAGATACCCAGGCAGCTGAGGACAACACCCACCACATCTAGCTCACTGCTCTTGTCAGTGGAAGCGTGTCCAGATCAGCAAGCAAAGAATCTATTTCCAGATTCCATCATGAATCATTCAATGTGATTCAAGTTTTGCAATAAGGGAAGACTATTTTTTTTCACTATTTTTATTATCACTGCATTGAAGTGATACCAGTAGAACTGAACAACACGGAATGTAGTCTCTTCAAACAGTTACCATGACGATACTCATTAGATGTTCTATGCCAAAACAAAACGCTTCAGGTTACTTTGAAAATGTGAAAAAAGCTTGAAATTGTTCAGTTTTGTCCTAATTCTGTCACTGCAGGTATGACACAAAATAAGCAGTACTTTGATATATTTTTTTCTTCTTTTTTCCTACTTTTTACAGCAGTATTTTCCCAAAATAATATGCTTTGCTTATGCCTCACATTAAAAAGAGAGGGAGAAGAATAGGATATCTCATTAGGGACCCAGAAGCAGAAGTCAAAATAGCATTAAAGAAGAGGTAAAAAGAAGAAGAAAGAGCACAACAGTAATTGAGAGAAAAGAAGCATTTCATTTCACAGTGATGTAAGGAAAAGAGAAAATCCTCTATAAAGGTAAGATATCCCTTCATTTATGCTTAGGAAAAAGGAATTCAAATGGGAACAGACTCAAAGAAGCACTATCACAACGATTATGAGAATGGAAAATTTTTGAGAACCCTTAATATGTCTTATGATACAAGTTAAATTACTTTTATCCACTTATCCTAGAAGAGGAATATGATAAGCTTTTATAAACACATTAAGAGTAGTATTTGAGAGGGTGGAAAATTATCCAAATTAAAGGATAATAAATAGTACAGACACAAAATTGACTGCCTATTAATTATCCAGATATATATTTGCACCAAAAAATAGAAGTGTTTTTGTCGTGTGCAGGGCTCATTACCCTATGATCTTTTCCAAAGGAAAATTAAGACATTTAAAGTTGAGTGCAGGGTCTAAGGTAGGGGTTCTAACAGAGCATCTTTAGGAAAGTTTCATGTAAGAAAATTTACATGAGTATTAAGAAGCTTCTCCTGCATTTTTCTAATAGTGAGATTTTATGAGGCATGAACCTGTTTGGTTAACAATTGCTACTGGCATTGTTCTGCAAGACAGCAAAAGTCACTGGTGATCCTAAATCTGATCTCCCAAACTCTTACATGATCCTGAATCTGATCTCTCAGAGCAGCAACAGCCAGGGCAAAGAGTGGCTTATCACAGGAACATTCCTGGGTCAGGGAGAGGTCAGGTAACTTATCCCCATGTCTGGGAAAAACCCAAGGCTTCCTAGTTGCACCCAAGCAAGCAGCACCAGCAGCTTTTCCTTTGCTGATGACAAAACAGCACAGCCATAAACAGAAGGCATCCTCCCCTAAAGGCATAGCTACAAGCCGTGCCTGTGCCTTGTTTGGAGAGGCACAGCTGGCATGGGCCAAACTCAGGACAGGGAAAGTGTGAGAAGTTGGAGTACAGCATGTCCTTAATGCACATAGCTGCCACATACAGGTTTAGCTGGAGGGAATTTGCCTTGTGACCCACTACAGCACTGCAGCAACCCTGTCCTGTTTGTCCCTGTAATGGAAAGCAGTGCACAATTTTAACAACAATGCTCTCAGATGAATAAAATTCAGCTGACACCTCTTAGTCATATTGTTTCTGAAGTGCTAGCAAGACTGAAAAACTAGTAAAAATTATTTGTAACACTCACAGGCATGTTTATGAACAGAGAGAGGGGAACAGATTTGCTGAGCATGGAGGTGCTGTTGTATTTGAGAGCACAGCTTCTTGTAAGCATCCATATTGCCTAAATTTAGCATGTATAATGTTATCCACCATCAGATCAGCAAGTACTGTATGAGTGAGATCAGCACAGGCAATTTTTCTACTTGAGACAGTCTTTAATGCAGTGTTGGGTGAATAACACTTTTTTTAATCTATTCTTAGAACAGGACAATGTTTCTTATTTACAAATAACACCCACAGTCACTACTTTAATCTACACCTTTCATTCATTATGGATAGGCTACAGCATATGGTGATAGATCTCAGTCTGGGGATCCATTAATCTGTGGTGAGTTGAGAGGTGATTTATCTGTGGGATAGAGGACTCTCCTGGGCTCCCAGAGAGTGACAGTGTTACCACTGACTTACTGTTACTCCCTCACAGTTGTTCACCACCAAGCCTGCAATGCAATCTCCAGCCCCAAGGATGTAAGGCTCCATTACAGTCTGGATGAAAACCCGTGGTGTCTTTGACTCACAAAAAAATCCCAGGCTCAGTGTCAAAACTCAGCAGCAACAGCCTGCCTATATAGGATACACATGCAGAAAGTCACACCACAGGGATTTTGCACTATAAGATACAAGACTACTGTTCCCTGGACTGTTGTTATTGTTGGGGTACAGGACATATGTCCATGTGTTGCATGCCCTCACTGTCCTCGGGCTGATGCAGCCTCACTGCAGCAGCAGAGCTCCAGAGCAGTCAGTTCTGCCAGCACAGCCCCCAGAGCATACTGAAAATTAGCAGGTTTCAAAACACTTCCCTCTTTTTTTTGTTCAATGCGTAAATGCCAAGCAGCCACCTTCTCAGCTCCACGCACACCCACCACCAAATTCCTACCTATTATCTTTCTTGTTGGAGAGGAAAATTCTGTGCATGAGGTGCTCTAGATACACAGAACTAAGAAAGATGAACAGGATTTTCTTGCCCAAAAGTACACTGATTTTTGGGGGTTTTTTTTTGGTCGATTTATGGCTATATCAGTTAACCTTCCTGTCATCTACAAATGGACTTGGAAGTACTGTCTTCTCTGTTTCAGAACCCTGGGCTATAGCCATTCATGCCAGAAGTTTCTTTTATTTGAAATGGGGACTAAGCCTTGCTACACATTGCAGCTGTCAGTTGTTTGACTGAACATCAGAAGCAGCTGAGTTGATATAAAAGTAGTTTTTTATAGAACTGCTTTACAGACACCTCCTGATTTTACTTTAATTGTCCTAGAGCACCTGAACTGTAATGACAATAATAGTGGGTAGCTGCCATGGAAAGGTTTGTAGCACACAAGAGATTTAATCAACGGAGGGGGGAGTATATTTTTCATTTTCCATTAAGATAAATATGCTTTCAGCTCTGATTGTATGCCCCAGTTTACCACAGGTAATAAAACCTACCTCTATTCTGACAATTAAAGAATGCCCTGCATCATTATGCATCTGACTTTTCCTGAGGTTTGAGGACAGCATTCATGTTGACTGTCCCAGGAGCTCTGACTGTTCTGTTCTGCCTGAAAATTAGATCCTTCAGTTACATACAATTTAAGTGAATGCCAGTTAGGGAATCAGGTGGCTGTGCACTGCTGCTCTCCTGTGGTCTACAATGGAGTTTCTTAGGAGAGGGCTGGGAAGCAAACAAAGTCAGGTTCACATGGAGAAGGGTCTTACACAACAAAGGACAGATGGGTGGTAAAGGATGCTGTATAAAGGCAGCAGCACTGGGCTGCCAAACAAACATCAGAATTCCTTTCTGCTGGGGACAGGAGACAGAAGGAGAACAGAGGAGAGGGCTCTCTCCTGCATTCCCTCTCAAAACCGTGGGCAGAGAGCAGCACAGTGCCCTGCACTCACGAGAAACAGAGGTAGGGAGTAGCTAGGCAGCCTATCACCTATGCCAAAGTAGCATCACCATCTGATAACAGACCTTCTTCAGAGGTTTTCCACCAGCCAGCTCAGCTAAACTGCTCCCAGCACTGCTCTGCCCAGGGCAGGGCAGGCAATGAGGCACAGCCTGGTCCATAACCTGCCTTGAGCACATATTTGTGTAACTGCTTCAATGAATTGAACCCAGTGTTGTGCAGGAAACAAATATGATTGGTATGTATACATTAATAAATGCAACTGACCACTGAATTTCTTTGAGGCATTAAGGGTACACCTAGAGGTACAGCCTGGAAGGAGGTAGACAGCAGGCAAGTGAATTCTCATTTTGTGCCTTATGTTCTCAGAAAGATAAGTGAGATAAGGGAGGAGAACGTGAAGCTCCTGACTGGAGTTATAATAGAAACTAAACTGCTTAGATAAATCTGTAGCAAAGTGGTAAGGCTGTAATGGACTGCTATATTTTAGGTTGTGTTCTGCCTTTAAATGGAACCATTTATTTAAGGAAGGACCACAAGATATTAGGACTATATAAATGAGAAGGAAACCGAGGAATTTGTTACTAAGAGGAATAAGGTATATCCAGGTGGCCTTTACGTACGCACATTCAGCCAGCTACGGACTCCAGATAACCACACCAAGGTTGCAGAACTACAAGCATTTACAAAATTTTAAAAGTCACCACAATCCCAGAGAAGGAAAACTGTATTTGTGAAATGGAGTTCAGCAACAAACCTACATTTAAGGAGTCTGTAAGTTTCTGAGACCATTGGGCAGGAGACTAAAGGGCAATGCAAAATACTGGCATTTGGAGGCAAGAGTTAAAATTCCTCACATGGTAAAACAAGACTCTTTGTACCCACTCTTTGGACTGCAAATTTTCTTTCTAGAGAGGTATCGTTTCAAGTTACACTGTACGCTCCTGTAGGTTTGTGAATCCTCTTCTGCTCACCTGGTTTGCCTGTATTTCCTAACTTACGGCTAGCTCATAAAAGAGAGAAAGCAAAATTCTGACTGACTACCCGGACACATAGCAGTTTGCACCCACTACATCTTAGGATCAAGAGTTCAGAGCAAAAGAGGATTTGTCCATCTTCCTTGGGACCACTCATGGAGGAGCCAGCATTACTCCGTGAAGCTTGCTCCTACATGAGCCTAAAACCACCAACTCCAAAAGCAGAGGGAATGGTGTCTTCATGTGTCTCTAACTTCCAGTACCACCCACAGATTCTCTCCAGGTGATGGCCATCAGTCTTGTGTTGTAGGTAAGCACAAAATATGTGTGAAAATACCCAGGTTTTGTTAAGTACTGTGCGTTAGAATGAGAGTCTTAAATAAAAAATAGAAAACTAGCAAAGATAACGTATCTAGTGCATTGAAAACCACTTAAACTCAGACCTAGATTCATCCTAGCGCTAAGTCAGAATCAGCTGAGGATTCTCCATAATCCATAGGCTGGGGAATATGAGGAATCTCCAAGAACCATCAGACACCTGAGTGCTGACAGTCTGGGGTCCCCCTGGAGCCCTGTAGGACTTGGGCCTTCTCAGGTCGGAACTGGTTTCTGCAAACACTTATATTCAATAAATGCTGAGCACTGCTAAATGTGAAGCTTGACTCTTAAGATGACAGACAATTTCTTATCTTCTTTCTTCACATAAGAAAAAAAAAAGAATTGTTTAAAAGCAGAAATATAAACCATTGTTTAGTAATGACAGAGAGCTGAGGACTTTTTAACATACAACAGCAGAACTAACTTAGTGAGGTTTCAGTTGGTGGGTGTGTGCTTCAGACCACCTTCCTGATGATGATTTTGGGATTGTAGGAGCAAAAGCAGAAAATTTCAAAAGAAATACAGTATTTGCCATGGAAAGTAATAAAATAATTTTGATGAATGGAGTAGCAAATTAACTTTAAAAGACATGCATCTACCATGTTACCACACACATCATAAGATAGACTGCTCAAAAGGTGCTAGTTTTAAATACAAAACAAACAAATCAAACAAACAAGAAGAAACCCAACAAAAATGCAGAATGGCAAAATATGTAAGTAAAGTGGGTTTATTCCATTTTAAACATAAAAATGTAAAAGTGTTTCAAGGGTAAGCCTGAAAGAAGAAGAAACCCCTGGGTTTTTCCAATATCCTCATCCTTGAACAATGCATTAAAATAGTAAAAAGCCTTCACTGTAGCAAGAGTAACAAAAAGTTCTTGATCATTGTATAGTAACATACAATATTAGTATTACATTACTGGACTCCCTTCTCTCTCCAAAAAGCAATTGTCAGCAAAAAACACAAAGGAAAAACACAAAGAACTTCTTCCCAAAACTCGATTCCTCAGAGTTCATGGATTTGTCAAAAGGAGCCTGGCCCTTTTCAATTAGCAAGGACGTTTCATTGCAGAGAAGAAAGAACACATGCAATTATTGACTCAGTTACACAGATGAGCATGGTTGCAGAAAATGCTAATTTGACTAATGTCTTCTTGTATATCAATATTTCCACCATATGGAAGGTGAAGGGTTGAAGATGAATAGTTGTTCCTGTTTTTTTTTCAAAAAGTGACATGGTTGAACTATGATATCAAATTATGATGAAACTTAAGTGAAAATAGTAGACAATGGAAGTCATCTGTCTGTGTTGTCTGCAACAACAATTTTCTGAATCTCAAAAGAACATGGCTGGTATTGCACTTAGAGCAGAAGGAACAATTATGCCCAGAGTTACAAACATGCTGAAATGATTTAACCAAATATTCTTGAAGATTATTCTGAAATTGCAAGAAATTTTATTAAAAAAGCATATGTCAGCATTTTTTGCCATGATGATACCCATACAGTTATACCACATCACTTAAGGTCAATCTTAAGTAAAATGCTTTGATGTTTCATAACTGCCTCTGCACTCAAAAATCAAGCTCATTTTTACTTAATTCCTGACTTGGTGAATTTTATACCCACATGTTTAAGTAAAGGGACTGACAAAGACACAGAAATGTTAAAAATATTTTAATGAAATTACATGGATATAATGACAGTACTTAGAGATATTAACTTTAGATTCAGGAGACCACTTCATTCCATCAGTTCCAGGAAGAATCCTATGAGACTAAATGAATAATAAAGGTTGGAAAAGTTGCTCACTTTCCAATAATCCTCCATTATAAACACAGAAATATAGAAATGTCACACTTAGAAGAAACTATTTTTACAGCATGGGGGAAAGAAGACCTTTGAACAGACTGGGGTAAGGGTGGTAAAATCAGGCATGGAAAAGCTAAAGAATACTAGAACTAAAATTATTTTGGCAACAATACCTTCTTCCCCTTATGCTTGCATAGTATGACATTTTTCAATTACATAGTGAACTACGGCATTGCTTGAAGATCTCTGCCTCTCCCATTGCACTGGTATTACAATTTCCAAGCAAAGGATCATAGGAAAGAGGATGTCATTCTTCTGTATTGAAGATGTACTCATCCACTGTCTATGAATGACACAGAAAAGCAAACAGACCATCTTCACCTGTCTTCTCATCTCTCATTAACTGGAAAATAGCTGGTAATTTAATTGAGCACTTTTAATGGAGGACAGATGTGGTAGATTCAAGCTACAAAATTCCGTTTGGTTTTACCTATAAAATGTACAATGTGAAACCAGGTTATCACAAGGTTACACTGTTGCATGAGGTCACCAACAAAGATCAGAGAGCCAGACAGGTCTTTTGACATGAGTAGCTGCTCACAACATTACTTGGCTTGTTTACTTTGGGAGGGAAGAGGTTAAGTCTTAGGAAATGGACTCACTCTGCACAAAGACAAACAAGCCATTTCTACTGCTGCTGCTGTAAATGCTGAGAAACAACAGATGCATAGGGAACCCTCTCGGATTTGTGTCACCACCAATGCCTGTTTTATAGATATTTGTACACAGAGATTTGCAGGCTACACTTCAATTTATAAAAATAGAAAATACTTCCATTTTTTCACCAAGCATAATGAAAAAAATATGTACAATGTGTAATGTTATCTGTCCTATACCTGAGAGCAGTTTGTTTGACAGGCCATTCACTGACATGCGTGATGCTGTGTTTTTTATATGGTGGCCTTCTTGGCATATAGTATCACCAAACACATCAATGGAAAACTTTTCTCCTCAGATATATGTCCATTTTGAATAACATTTGAATGACAGAAAAGGGGTGAGGGGGAAAAGTGACTGTCCAGTCCATATCTTGGGTTTTTTAAGCTGTTTTGAATAACTCATTTTAACTGTTAAAATTGTGGTGAATGAAGGCGGACAAAACAGCAGACCAGATTAAGTTTGCCTTTTATTTCATAGGACAGGCATTTTGCTGGAAATTGCTCATCAAATCATCAATTACTTTCACTGATCAAAATATGTCCAAACCCTATTTCTCAAAAAGCAATTCTTAATTGCTGTGTTAGAACTATCTCAAGTAAAACTGTTACAGGTAAAATTCATCACAAGCTTTAGAATAGGTTTGGATGTATCCCAAAAATGATTTCCTTTTTACAGCTAAGATATAGACTGAATTTGTATTGAGCACCATATACCCGCCAAGCAGGCAGCTTTGTTCAATATCTAAACCTATTTTAATTATTCAGGATTTTAAATGAGCAGAGGTTCTAACAAGAAGTATTACATGAAAATTGTACCAGCTGAATAATAACTTCTGCACAAGTTAAACACTTGGTTGAGCAAACAAGACCTATTACGGCTGCCTCCAGAGGAGAAGAACAATAACTTATGTTTTCAATGAGCTGTCCTGTCTTCTTTTTAACCATGATGGAACACATTGTTCCAAAAACAATCAATGAAAGACAGCCTCAGTAGTAAAGACAGCACCATGTCTGCCCTCTATCTAACATTCCACAGAACAGAAAGCTTTTCAGCGAGACTCTTACATATGTTGATGTGACAGAAATATAGAAGAAGAAAAACTATGGTAATTAGATCTTTTCATCTCTAACATAATCTCTTCCTGTAGTGATTTCCAGTAGCATGAATGAGTTTGAGATAAGAGTGAACAGGCTAGGAACAGATTTGCATCAATGCTTCACACTACTTATGCTTTAATACTCCTTTCTGCTCAGGCATTTTTGTGTACATACCCAAGTTAGAAAGACTACACAAACCTTGCCTTGTAGGTGGAATCATAACAAAATAAAGTTGTATTTCTGAAAGGGGAATAAATTTTGTGCCAGACACTGACTCAGCTGGTTCTCAATATTTTCAATGTAATGATGTACCTTTCATGTCAATTTGAAAGAGGTGAATCGTTAGAAAACAAGTAGATGTAATTGAAAATTAAGCACTAAACCCAGAACCAATTCACCCCTGACAGACTTTGAAGGGTCTCAACACAATGTCAAAGGCTCTCAACACAAAGTCTATAGGAAAAGTTTAGTTTGGTATCGTTTCTCATATACCCTTAACCACTTCCCTGCATATCAACTGTTCTATTAATTATTTACTCCTGGATATATAAATCTTTTTCGCACTGCAGAAATAGTACTTCTAACATGATTTAAAATTGATCTGTATAATTTATGAAACTCTAGCTGATGTTTTAAAACATCTGTTGCACATCTGGGAAAATATCATACTTCAGCACCCACAGTTTAGTAAAATGGATGCATACAGAAACAAATCTGTCAGTGAAGGTGATAGGTGCACCCAATTCCCTCAATGGGTACCTATAAACTCTTTTTGCTTTATGGACACCCTCCAAGTAAAGAAATGCTGACATCATTATAACTATCTCATAACATTACATGGATATATTGCTTTGCCAAAGGTGGCATTTCAGTGCAGAAATTATGACCTAGCTGACTGTAAGGTTGCTATGTGAAAATCTTTAATTTTAAAGCTTCCCTTTGATTAATAAATGTCTGGGCTAATTAATTTTAAGTCACATATGATATTCCCTTAGAAGCTAAACCCCTTCTTTATCACCACTACTGTCATAAACTCAGTTACAAGCTCAGCATTCAGCAAAGAAATCTAAGCATTTCCACATAAAACACACAAGCAGTAAAGATCAGAAATAAATATGGCATGATTTTTTCATATAACATTTATGGATTCCTCTCACAGGAATTTTTCATGCTAAGAAAAAAATCAGAGCTAGATATGACTCGAAACTTCTGGAACTATTGACAGCAACTATATCAGTTGCTGTACAGATGCCCTGATAGCATTCATAAGGACCACCACCATCCATTCTGCAAGGAATAGAAGAGACTGAGAATGATACACTCAGAAAGTTATTTGCAAACTTCTGTGTAAACTCTGGAGGGTGCATTCTTAGTCTCCAGCAAACATTAGCCCTGTATGAGTTCAGACTGGGCAAATGTTTTCAGAAATAATGTGATGGATTTTTCTCTAGCAAATGCTCACCATAGCTAACAAAACAAACTTGCACACAACAAAGAATACTCACTCCTCTTTATACAGTACTCAGTCTTAGTAATCCAGTTACTCATCATCTATTTGCTCCCTAAAAATTTTGGTGTTCAAATGAGAAGCACTAACAATACACTTGACTTCAGTGTGAAGTCCCAAGATGAACAGTAAGAGAGTGTCTACCAATGGAAACATTCTGTAAGTGATCCATGGGAGGAATGGCTGGAGGTACCCAGACTATCAGCAAAAGTCACAGCTCCTAAGGACAGCTCCTAAGTATTAGCACTCCCATTCAGGCCAACCAACACCTTTGGCCACATGCAGAGAGACCTCACAAGCACATAACTTGTTTAAACTAAAAAGGAATTGTTTATTGACCAAAACTGCATAAAACTCCCCTGTATATTTCTCCTCTGAGATCTTATATCTTTTCAAAATGCCTTTTATTTTCTTCTCAATCTCTGCCTCAAAAGCCCTACATCTGATTGCAATTTCACATTCCTTATCTTTCTGTAGACCTCTTAGCTGGCTCTCCCCATAAGGCAATTTCTTCAGAAATGTGAGCCAGGGTTATGCATCTAGGCCATGCAAAGTAGAGCCAAGCATCCTTGAACATCATCAGTGCCAGCCTGGGCCAGAGAGAAGGCTCCAGAGGGGGTTACAGTGTGAACAGGTTATGTAAGTGACTACTTAAATTAAATACTAAGTTATTCTTTCAAGTACAAATACAGTTCTAGTCCTTGTACTACTTGAGAGGGAAGGTTTTTCTTCCTGCTAGCAGCCAAACACCCCATCCTACTTCAGAGACAGCACTCAGGATGACCAGCTTCAGAGAACCACCTCTGCTGAGAGGCTGTTCCAAAAACAGTGCAGTCAAAGTGAACTTTGTGCAAGGATCTGCCAGATACAATATGAAAATGAAATACTGAGGACTTCCAGACATGCAGCTGCAAATAACCACACTGACAGATACACTATAATGTCCCAAAGATAGATACAACTTGTCTTATCTGGGAAAAGATGGGTATATAGGCTGTACATCCACAAAACCAGGGTCACATGGAGTGATGCAGGAGAAAGGGTTATTGTCGCAGCGCTCACTAGGATGAGGAGGCTCACTTAGACTCCGACTAGCCACTGAGAGCTGCAGCAGTTCTATCCACAGCTGTTAGTCCAGGGCTGTCACCTACCCGCAGACCTCTGGCTGTGTCTGTGAGTCCTTGCCCACCTAGCCTCCAAGGGAGACTGAGCAATCCACGACTGAGGCGAAGGAAGAAGCAGNAAATGAATTAAATTGGGGTTGTGGGGGGAGGTATTCTGAGTGGGGATATAGGTCCATATACCAATCTTGCTCGGTTGGATAACCAACCATTTTCATACCCTCGGGAATTATTCTGTCAGGGTCTTCTTCATCATCAGGTAATTCAATTATGCAAATTTCGGGAGGGATAGGAGTTGGGGGAGGAGGAGGAGAAAGTTTTCTATAATAGGGACACAATCATGGCTTTGATAACACAAATCGCAATACAAACCATAAACAACACAAACAAAATAATACAAACAGTCTTGGCCACAGAACTGGCCCATTTGGAAAGTCCCCAGCCCTGAAACAAATTTTCCAGCCACCCACCAGTTTCTTCATTGATCTTATGCACGAGGTCCTTCATTTTTTGTATAGTCTTTTTAACGTTATCAGCGCAGGAGGATAGATTCATGCAGCAGAGTCCTTCAAATTCCTCGCATCCATGTTTGTGTTGTAACAAAAGGAAGTCTATCACGGCTCGGTTTTGTAAGGTCACTTGCCTGGTAGTTTCCTCGTCTACCAGGAGGTCCGCCAGGGCAGTAGAAGTTAGATTAGCCTGTTTGGCACTCCAGCATTCTAAATGTTTCAATTCATTCAACGCTTTGGCAGTGGCTACCCAGGGAAGAACCACTGTGATGGCCACACTTTTGGTATTTCCCCAATGTATGACTTTCTCATCGCAGGACTCGTCCATATCAGCTAAACCTCTTTTTTTCATCGCCAATTTACCTAATGAATTTGGACCTGCCTTTTTAGATTGCAAATCAAGTATCCTCTTTTTGTCAGGAGTGAACAGACTAAGTCTGCCGAGGGTACGTGGGCCTCCGGATAGAGGGGGGGGGATGCCTGTCCATGCTCAACTGCCACAAATAAGAAAGATACCATCTGGGAGGGCTTGTTTCTCTGCTTGCCGGGGCCACTCGATGCGCACCTGCACCATATTACCACACCAAAGTCTTGGATGGTAAGACACATTTTTGGGCACCACTATTGTAAACGGTAAAAAGGTGTGGATTACTGTAGTGGCGTGTTTGAAAACGGTAAAGTTTATACAAAATGGTGCATAGGCAGAACCCACTAACTTAATTTCATGGATCTCATGCGTAGGCTTGGGTAACTTAGTGACCCACTCCTCCCATGCGAGCAAAGGGTTATCAGGGGTATGAGGTGGGTAGTGATGTTTGTCTAGACTCGTGAGTGAAGGTGGATATTCCCCTTCCCCTAAAGGGATTCCCACCAGGCAAGTTGACAGTATGTCCGCGGGCGAGGAAGCGTCTCGACACAGGTGGTCTTGTCCAATAGACTCTGCTAAGGTCAGCCACATGTTTTTGCGTAACGTCTCCTTCTTCCCTCCAATTCCTGGGGGTGGCTGAGCGGTCAAATGGGCCGAAGGTGATGGTTATCAAAACAATCCAACACCAAGGGGGTAGGGCCATGTTCGCATGCGGCATAAGACTGAAATAAATAAACAAAAGATAAGGTTACAACCCACAATCTCGGTAGTATCAAGGTATACAACGACACAGGAAAAGGTAGTGACAGGATGGTTTAAATAGAAATCCTCCAACGCCTTTTCTTCCGCCAGCTGCTGTCACACGAGGGGGAACAGGCTTCTTTACGGTCCGTGGGATGTGTGGCTTTACCCACTTGGAGGAGATCCAAGTCAGACCTGAGGGTTTGGCTATGCAAGCATAGCCTCTCCCCCAGGTGACTAACTCGAAGGGCCCCTCCACTTGCCTGGTCTCCAGGTCCTTCACTGTCACCATTGGTCTCACTTTCAGGTTGAAGTTAGAAGAACCACGGAAGTGGCGGATCACTGGAGGGTTCAAATTATCGAAAGAACAGTTCAAAAAATTTAATGTAAACAGCGCCCTTGCAAGCC
>WAAE01021905.1:0-49074 GCA_013400495.1 Nicator chloris
TTTTTCTTAAAGTAGATACCAAGTAAATTTATCCATGGCAAATTGGAAAGATTCTATTTCAGTTCCCAGTGTCTTTATGTTTCTTGCCAAACCTTTTACTAAGTTAGGTTTTAGTGATTCATATTATTAAATTGTTCCTGTAATATATCCATGCTTCTTTGGAGAAGCCTCTTCTAGTCTATTTGCAGACAATGCCTAATGGGACATCCTTATTACATACACATTTCCTGTTTACTGTGGCAGAATCAACCTCTGAAAACCTGGTTTTGAACTACATTTATCCCTGTCAGGAGATGTCTACGAGCTGCTTCTTACTGATTTCCAAGGATGAATAACCTGTCAATAGCCTATGACTTTTAACTTTCTATTAGCTTATGGTGCTTTTAGAATTACACAGTTGTCCATGAGAGGCATAAATACACAACCAGGATGCCTCCAGGGAAGTCAGTAGTGGGAGTTCCCATATCTCACAGTAAAATCCTTAAGTGCTTTTACTAGATCAGTGATAGAATTGCTAATAAAATGGAGGAGGGTTGCATCCTCTTTTATTTCCTACTCACTTGTTACATTCCTGGGCCACAGAGGGTTTTTAGATTTCTGATACATTGCCAGTAAAGAGTAAATTCATATGATGTCAGAAAGTGTGCTACGTAGCACAATAAATATGGAGAAGTGGCACTAATAATTTTTAAATCTCCTTTCCGTAACAAAGAAACCAAAAAGGCTTCTAAGAGAATTATTTCAGATGTGCAGATCAAGCCAACAAGTACAATTTAACAAAGAAAGATTCAGAGCATATTTTTTAGTTCTCAACATTGTTTGCTACAAGGAAAAGTATCTTGAATGTTGCTGAAAATGGTTACAACTGTCATAATTGCCATCTCATTATTTCTAAATCATCATTATAGCAGTGGAGGGGTTTGTTTCTTTGTTGGTTTTATCTAATACCTTTTTGTAGCAGAAGGCTGATCTCATGCTGGAAAAGGGAAAGGGAAACCTCCCCAGCCTTAAAAAAAATTATTTATTGCATCAACTATTACACAGACACAAGCCATTTTAGTGTTGATTGATTCAAGTCCCAAGTCTAGATATTTCTGTGTAAGAGTGTGAACCCAGTTGTGGACAACAGATGATTTCTTTATTGTTTGAACATGTTCTCCTGTTGTTTTTGTTTAAAACAGATAGATTTTGACAAGGATCAGTCAAGTGCCATCGCTTCTGTTGTTCTGCCACCAAGTTTACTGAAGAATTTAAGTCAAGATGAGTTTGAAGTTATATCCAGGGCTCAGTTTACTTTCTTCAATAAAAATGGTCTTTTTCAGGTAAGCAATAATGTGCATGAAGTCATTTCAGAATGAGCGAATCAAAGCCAGCTGCTGAAAGTTTCCCGTAATGTAATCATTTCACAGTATTTCATGAGTTACAGGAATTAAAAGAGGACAGCAAACATGGGCACTAAAGACAATCTTACACTCAGAGCAGCAAAATAGTTGAAGTGCCCAAGTTGAAGTCAATGGTTTAACTGCAAATTCCTCTCATATGTGAAATAAAACTTTCTTCAGGGTAATCTATGGAAAACTGTATCCCAACTATTTAAAATCAGAGGAAAGCAGCAAAAGCCTTTTAAAAAAGCCTTTAACTTCTGTTAAAATGCATTAATAGAAGTCCTTGATGTTCAGTGGAGCTAGGTTCTTTTCTATCAGGAGGGAATTTGGCACGTAACACTGCCAAGTACGCTCCTTTCCTTTTAAGAGCTAGTTAGCAGTCATATCCAGCTGACTGCTTTACATTCAGTTGGAGACCCTGGACTGATGGTTAGCAGCCAGAGAACTTTTGTTCATATATATGTTCACTTTTCTTTTCATACCTGTGTTCTCATAAGCATACCATATTTTAATAGGAATAAAGATAACAATACTTTTACCTGAAACCTAAACATGCTGAGGTAGATTTGATGTTTTATTTTTTGGGTCTTTTCAATGGTAATTGTAAATTGTGCCTGCATGGTAGGTGACAAAAATATTAGGAGGAGTTTGCAGCTTGGAAAAAGAAAACCAAAACCACGCTAATTTGAAAAAAAACCAAACCAAAACAAAGCAAAAAATCAAACAAAAACCCAAGAGTTAATTAAGAAGGAAACATTGTTTCATGGTGAACTGCAGAATGTGTCTCAGAAGACCTGAGTTTGTTTTCCCATTAGTATTTCAAGTGACCTTTGACTCTTGTGCATCCGCAGAACTCCGTAGTATTGTATTGTCCCCATATTATCATTTTTATTGGCAGTGTATCCAGATTCTTCAGATAATCTAGGCAAGAAAATACCCATGACCCACAGTTGCCTTCTGAAATACACCCCAAAGTATTTTTATTTTAAATTGTATTTGTTTTAAGCCTGCTTATGAGAAAAACAGGATGGATACCTTTAATAAAAAAACCCCAGAAGAATACAGATGGAGGCTGGTCATAATGGCATAAAATCATGTGAAGTCAGAATGTGTCCCTTAATGGTGCTAGAATGCATTTCTAAGTGGTACTTAATAAGCCATTGAAAAACAAAAACCATAAAAATTGCACCTTAATTTGCAACTAAAATGCCTTTTATTTTTTTGTGTGTTTTTCAAACCCTTCATGGGTGATGTGTTTAACAAAATGAGTTAAAAATGTGCAATCCTCACATTTTTAGGCAGTCTAAAAATAAAGGAAGTTAAAGGAAAACAGGATTAAAATAAGGCCTACAAATAAACTGATCCAAATGCCACCTCAAACCAAACAACTATCTATTAAATGAGTATTTAATTTTTATTGCATTTCATATTTCTTCCACGTGCAATTACAAATAACTGAATGCTACTAGCTGTATTCTTTAAAAGTATTCAACATAACAGTGAAACATACTTTGCAGCATTGGAGGTGCTGGGTTATTTTATTGCAGCTGAGAGAATTCTAGTAAGTTTTGTCTTGTAATTCATTAAAGATGGTTCCATTACCTGGAGGACTATATAAAAGCTGTTCAAGGTGGGATTCACTTCACCAAAGGCAGGTATGTTCAGTGTAAACATCTATGCCTGACCTGTTGTACTTCAGCTGAACACAGCCTTTTGGCTAAATAAGTAGTGATCTGTATTTTACTTTAATGCACACCTAAGAGTATATTAAATTAAATTGCCTTCCCTAATCATACCAACTGTGTCTCATTTTTCTTATCTGCTACAGAAAGAATCCATTGAAACCTGTGGAAATATGTCCAGGGACTTTCATAGACTTTGTCAGATGTTCAAATTTAGGTGGCAGCCAAGAGACTTTTTCTTGTCTGAATACTCAAAAACTGCCTAGGAATTTGCACTTTCTTTCCTTTTCAATTTTTAAGGTTTTAGGAAATTTTGCCACAAAGCTCCAGTATAATCTGAAATACTGTGTCTGAAAATTCTTGGATATGGTTCTTAAGAAATGAACTATTCTTCTCAGGATAATATGCACTTAATAACTGAAGCTATTGTGTCCCTCATGAGCTGTAGGATCTCACAAGCCCAGTGCTGAGCTGAAACCTGACGTCTTCTTAACAAAACTCCTCAACTGAAGGAATCAAGGGTTCAGGAGTTTGCCAGACCAGGTTTTGGGAGGGAAAGTGAGTGGCAGCAGAAGACTTCATTTGACCTAAGATCTGCCACAGGCAGTGACAAAGCTTCCTAACCGGGCATCTAAATATGCGGGTTTCAATAGAAGCCTATCAAAAAAAAATGGCATTACCAATGCACTTCCATTTCACTAAATAATTAGTTTCCAAGCAAACCTTCTCTTCTGGAAAATTGTGAGCTGCAGGTTAAAAATCCTACTGGTCAGTGATAATTTTAGAACTCTATTTGAATTCCTATCAAATAAGACCTCACAAGAAAATGCTATCTCCTTCAGTATGCAACATTGCTTTGAATTTGTTTACTACTTCATAGTCATTCATTTTAAGATGGAGGCTGATTTAACAACTGTATGCAGAAAATGGTTTATTCTCCAAAAACTTTGCATTTACTGAAGGACAGTGTCAACAATAAGAGAAGTGAGCTCGTTCATGCTTGTTTAGGGAAATGAACTAATCATATCATGGGTTGTTATCTGCCACATTGTTTGAGTTATAATTTTGTTTGCCTTCTAACATCTCTCCATAATTGTGCCTATGCATGTTTATGGCTACAAGGAAAATAGGGAAGCTTCCATGAGGCTAACCCATAATTTGATTTTATAAACATAATGTTCTTATATTGTGTGATCAAAAGTACAGAAATGCTGACAACTTACTTATTCTGGCACACTGCAAAAATGAAACTGTGTACTCTGGCTTTTATGATATGTGCCATGTAAGCACTTATTATATTTTTCCTAATCTTTTCAAGGATGCAGAAAATCCTGCCAATTTGACCAGTTTTGTGGTGGCATGCAGTATTGGAAACTTAACCATTCAGGACCTTCAGGATTATGTGAAGGTTACAATCAAGCATACCAAAATTCAGGTAAAACAAGAGTGATTACTCAGAGGAACAAGAATGCAGATTATATATGGTAAAGTCTAAGATTATAGCCTGATTTATATGGGATTTTGACTAAGATCAAACTCAAACAGAAATTAAGAAGTCTAGAACAAAAAGAAGTAAGCAAAAAGTAGAAACAAAGAATCTCTCCCATCCTCATGCATTCGTACTCCATTCATGACCTAACATTTATCTGCAATACCATTGATTCTGCCCCTCAAAAGTAATTTCTGTGCCAATAACTGTAGGTGAAACCTTTGTTAATGACCATATTCATGACCAGGGACATGATTTATTACACTGGAATTTCATAATTAGTTAAATTCTTTGACCAAACATTATTGACTTTGTTAATAGTTCCGAAATTATTTTGTTGTTATGTGGTTTTCATCAGAGGAACAGACAGAAACACATTGTTGAAAGATGACTACAGTAATTTAGGGAAATACAGACCAAATGCAACCTTTTGGCACATACTGTTCCAGTTAGAAGATGTGTGAGCTTGACTCCATTCTCAGTATCTAATCCAAAAGAGACAATAGCACTAGAAATGTTAAAGAAAATGTTAAAATCCAATACCTAAGTAAATTGTTTATGAGTGAGAACCTGGTTTGCAATTTTCACAGCTCGATTAACTTTATCTTACATTGCATTACAATGAATATTTTAAGATGAGGCAAAACAACTTACACGTGGGATCAGCAGGCATTTGCACATGTTCAAGCTTTATGTTGAGGATTCACAGAGAAGCCCTAAGGAAGGAAACAGTAAAAAAGTATTTAGATTCTATAAAGACATCATATTCATGGATCACTTCAGTAACACAAGCAAACTTCATTATCCTGAGGATGTACAAAAGGAATTGTCAAACAGTACATAGAAGCAGTGCTCTAGATTTTGCAATTTGAACAAATCCGTCCTACTAGCAGGAAAAATCTCTAATTTGACCCTAGGCAAGTTTTCAACAATCTAATGATATGGATTATTCTGCTCATTAAATGAAAATATATGCATTGCCACATCTGTTGTAAATGTTGATGAGATTTATGTCTGAGGCGATATACAAAGTCTGCTTTTACATCTGTTCTTAGGAAGATCCTAAACCTACCTGTGTCTTCTGGGATATGAACAAAAATGGTAAGTTTAAAAATACTGTATTTTCTTTCATGAGAATAAATGTGTCTGAGTTTTAAAGTTGGTTACAGTACTGGCTATTTTGCTTCCAAATCAATCCTTACAGGATTCAATAAAGTTCACTCAATGAAGTGTTTAATTTCTTCCAGCTAGTATAGTTACTTGTAACAGAAAATGTTAAATACTCCTTTTTAAAGGTTGTTTTTAATGTAAATGTTTTTAACATTTTAAATTTTTCAATTAAGTAGTTCCCATATCTGCAGTTTTTCACTGATCTGTCTCTATGAGCAAATTAAGTTATAATGTTACTCAGACACATGAATGGTTCTTAGCCATACTTTTAACTGTTGTTTTTCTTTTTTAAACTGAGTTATATAGGTGTAAGATTGTGACTGTTACATATCTTAAGCTTTTTTGGTCACATACTGAGACACACATTAATAAGGCAACATTTTAGATCATTCTTCATCAAAGAACAGTCACTACTGCCAAATCTGCGTGTGATGTTTTACTCAGGCTCTTAATCCTTTGCACAAAGTTGTTCTCTGGGATGACTTTCCAGATCTCTCTGTTTTAGAGATCACTGCTGAGATGTTTCTTTTCTTTACAATGATACAGAGCTGTAGGATTTTGGATGGAGAGCTTCAGTACCCAGTCTTGCAAGAAATAAAATTTACTATTCAAATTTGTATTTCAAAGCAGGAAATACAGACAGAACAACTGAGAAGAATGCAGGAGGACAAAAATGAGAAAAAAATCATAGAAACTCAGTAGGAAGCTGAACTTCAGAATCACATTAAAGGAGAAACACACAGGGAGGAAACTACTCCCAGTGGCTGCTTCAGTGGAAAAGAGTTTTAAGTGGTTTTGGAACATCTTCACAGATGAGACATTCACACATTTTGAGAGAATGTCTTGAGTGTTTGATTGTCTTGAAGTTACAGAGCAAATTATGCTGGATTTTGTACACAGCTGTGAGAAAAATGTCTTTAAGAGTCAGAGAACATGAATGATTTCACAAAACTAGCTCATATTTTGGCAGGGAAAAAAATGAAAAAAGGAACAAATTTTACTTCTTAACATATAATTTTTAAAACTAAAATCTTTCTGTTTGTTTTTCAGAATGGCCTTTTCAAGTGGGGTGGGTTGGGAATAGTTCACTTCATGCTTTTTTGTAAGGCCACCGGAAATCGTTGGGATTACACACTGTGACCTTGTGCATTACATGCTGCAGAGAGGAAGGGTGGGACCCTCTGCTCCTGGGCTGTAAAAGCTTTCATGTGCCTGAGGATATAAGAGTGGGAGGCAGGCAGGTGTAGACATCACATCAGTGGGGGGAAAAGGAGTTCTAAAATCATCTTATTATTGGGTAGAACTAAGGCGTGTCTTAATGCGTGATCCACGTAGTAGGTCTTACTCACTAACCAAAAAGCTGCCTATCTTTATGATACATCTCCACCTATTGCTTTTGCTCAGTAGTCCATTTCTGGGACACTCATCTGGGGTGATTCTTTGCAAAAACTAGGAAATCTGACACTTGCTTTTCTCCCAGTTGTTTTTAATCCTGGCTCATTCAGTTTGACAAAGCACTTCTGCATTTGCACAAGATGAAATCAGTGAGAAATCAATGAGAAATCTGCTAAAAGAGAGGTTGACATGTGTTTGTTGGACAGCATTTTCCCATGTTTCATTTCCACAGGTGGCAATGGTGGCTGGAACCCTGCAGGCTGCCAGGTGGATGCAGAGTCCAACGAAAATGAAACTGTGTGCTTATGCAACCACCTCACACATTTTGGGGTCCTAATGGTAGGCAAACTCACTTCTCACCAAGTTATCTTTCCCAGGAACAGCAAGGCAGATTTTGCCTGGACAAAATCTGTGTCAAGACAACTTCATTATTAGTTACTTGGGTTCTTTCTTTTGCATATAATTTTTAATAATAATAATACTTGACTTTCCCCCTTGTTATCATAAATCTTTTCATAACAAAGTAGCTAGTGATAAGGATTCAGGAATGAGATAATGAATAAAGTTAGCAGTGGAAGAATATTATTGTTGTTGTTGTTATTATCATTATTAAATTCTTTACAAGTGGCTAAATATTATTTTTTAAATACTTAAAATGTGCCCATGAGATTTTTCTATGTTTTGAAAATACTGTGACACAAAAGACCTGAGACTGAGACTTTTGAGTGATACCAAAATACAAACACCATATTATAACATCCGACTTAATACAACCAAGACCCAGTGCTAACTTTTCCACTAGAGAGACAGGAAAAAACAGTAATCTTAATGAGCCCTAAGTTGCAGGGGATCTCTGACATACCCCTTAACTGTATAATCTGACCAAAGTGACCTGCAGCTGAGGCAGGAGGTCTGTAACAAGAGGGAAGTGAGTAAGAAAGAAGTCTAAGTGTATTTGAAGTTTCCAGATTGAGAAAGTCCTTGCGGGCAGAAGAAAAAAAAAGCATGAGAAATTAGAAATGTTGAGAGACTCATTGTAGGGAAAAACAGGGAAATAATAACATCCTCCAGACAGTAGAAATAGTAATGAGGATGAAATTCAAGGGAGCACAATAATTCTCTTTCATCCTTAGATCAAAAGGCTGACTTGTCCCTCGCAAATCTAGTTCACAAATTTGACAAGATTTATCTGATGTCATAAACTATGAAGTGGCACCTTTTGCACAATGTGTAAACCCATATTGCCTGTTTTCTTACTTGGCTTTAATTAGTTTTGGGGATGCCTTGTATTACAGGCCTTCTCTCAAAAAAAGACTGCTCAGGGAGCACTGGTACAAAACAGGTAGCCCATGCTCTGTCAGAGCCCTAAGCAAAGTCTCCAGACAGGGTGGCTGGCAGAGCAATGTCTATCTGGGAGATCAAAGAGAGAACCATATGGGGCACTTCAGCCTCAGCAGCACAGCCTCCAGCCTTCAGCTGCCTCCAGCAATTTGAACTTGTGAAGTGTTTTTCAGAGAAAATAATCCCAACATGAAAAAATGGAATAGTGCTATCTTTTCTTAACTTTTGGTGGTTGTTTATGCTCAATAATGGGCTGATACATTTTTTTTCCAGCTGAAATTAACATTCTTCGGCCTATAAAACATAGCTGCAGAAAAGATTTTGGCTCCTGGTCACAGCAGGAATAATTCCTAAGTGGAAGTATTTGGGGTTTGAAGTAACTTGTGGCAGTGTCAAATAGGACTTAAACCACACAAGGCTACATATGCTGACTTTTTCAGCTTTGGCCTTCCAGACCCTTCTTAATAGAACTTCTCTCTTCACATCATGCTGAGATGTAGATATGGAAAAGCCACAAACTTTGTGTCGTCTTGCAAGCTAACTTTTTCCACTTTTCACCCCCAAAGAGATTAAGAAAAGGCTTTCCTTAGGATATATTCAATGAGCCCCTTCTCTCCCCTGAATGCTTTAGTGACAGTAGGAAATAAGGCAGAAGGTCTTTGAATTTGGGCAGCATTCCAATAGATCTTTACATAGTTTTGACCATCCTAGTTGCTTTTCCATTTTAATAATTTCTTCTGACTTCAATTTAGATACTAAATTATTTCCAAAAAACACTCTCCTTATGTATAAATAAACTGTCACCTAAGGCTAGAATAAAAAAAAAACTGTTCCTGCCTTTTCCTACAAAGCATACAAAGTTTTGTAGAATTTATTGTCTCTTTTTGCTGGCTAGTTTTGATAGGGACAACAGTGACAGTGACTGTAGAATTGACATCATTATCTCTTAGTTTTTGCTCACATTTCCTCCACAGTGATATAAATTCAAACATTCTCATATTTTCTTGTCCTTAAAAAAGGAAATAACACTGGCATTTATTCTCAGATGGTACCATGTGGCAGTTACAGTTAGACAGAAAAAAAAGAAAATCCTTAGAATGTTCCTGCTTCACTTCCAAATTTTTTTCTGTTGTCTTTGTCACTACTTTTCTGACCAATTCTATTTAAAAGTGTAGTTCTTATCTCAAAACAGACCCTAAATCCAAAAAGCAATATCTTGCCCTTGGTTTCATGATTAGTTACATTGACTCCTATGGATTTTTAATAACAAAAAGGCCAGAAATTCCCTACAATGTTGCACATTTCAGTATGAATGCTTTTAAATTACGTTTTTCTAAATCTTATGTCTTCTGAAAAAGAGTTGTGTACAAGGAACAGAATGAAAACGTTTGGACACTGGAGACTTTTCCAGAGAAGGACATTTGAATTCCTAGTACTGAATTATAAGGATCAGAGTCAGACTGCATCTATCTGCTGTTCCCAGCAGTTGTAATACTTAAAGCACAATGTTTTGAAGAGCTGTGGGAAGGAAGTGAGAGGTGTAACAACTGCAGACCGAGTACACACAGCAAAAATGAACCCCAGGGTCAAGGTTACAGCGGCATTGCCAGAATGCTTTCCAGTGTTACTTGACTAATTACCAAGAAAGGGTGCTGTGCTCACAGCAAAGGCGCTGCCTGCGACCGAGGTCTGTTCCTTCTCTCTCACAGGACCTTCAGAGAACCGTGACACAAATCGACCCACAGAACACCAAGGTCCTGACCTTTGTCACTTACATCGGCTGCGGAATATCCGCTATATTCTCAGCTGCGACTCTTCTGACATACATTGCGTTCGAGTAAGTACTAATTCTGTGAAGAACATCACAAAGAAGTACCCATATGTGCAGAATTAAGTAAGTTAGTTACGTGGTTAGTGTGGTTTATTTGCCTAGGAGGGGAACTCCATGTTTGAAAAAAATCAAAGCTGCAAAATCAGGGTCACAGTGTTGTGAAATGGAAACTCTTTCAAGGGGACATAAGTTTAGAGTCTTTCTTCCAGTTTCTAATGTGTTGTGCTGCTCAGACCAGGGAACAAAGGGAATGAGTATCAAAATTTTCCTTTTGGCAAGACAGAATCTTCTCGATTTTGAACAGATAGATATTATTTTAAAATTGACAAACAGGCTTTTTGTAAAAACAAAACTTGCCTATGTGAGCACAACAAGTGTCAAATTTAAAAAGACAAATTTCCAACCAGCACAATTGCATTCTATAACCTTTCAGAAAGAAGTGGGAAGAGAGATAAAATGAAAATAAATTGCGAAGTGTTACAACAATTTCAACAGAAATCCTGCTGAAATGTGAAAGTGACTCAAGACGAAGCAAAAATTTTGAAGTGGTACAGTTCTGTGAACAGTGAAAAGAGAAAATGAAGTCATGTTAACATAAAGAAAGCATTCTGCCAATAACAGGACAGGACATATTAGCTGCTAAAAAAGGATAGTCTTCTGGGGACAGGAGGGGGGGCTAGAGAAGGGGGTTTTCAAGTTTTAAATATCTTCAATGATTGCATTCCTATTATATTACCTATGGTATAGTGTTCTGGCTCAAGTTGGTAGAAATTGTTTGCTGCCCCTCATTACACACATTTCAATGGGGATCAGTTTAAAAAGTTACTTGTTCTTCAGTCTTCCTAAGATCCTACTTAAAAACAAACAGAAAACCACATCCACTGAGCAATATATTTGAAAAATTAGGCTAACGTATAAAATGATCACAGATGACCTTCTGGTCAGCTATACTTTTTTTGTTTTCATTTAAAATAAAAAGTACTGGTTTATATTTAATTTGAAAAGGCTGTTTCTTTTTGCCTTTTTTTTTTTTTAAATCAGTTGCTAAAATATTGCAGCAGTTAATTAGCTCATTATGGACCCAAAGAACTGGTAGCTTACCCCCACCACAAACACCTGAAGCCTTGACCAATCCAGAAATACACAGCATTGTGTCTTACTGCACAAACCCAGCTGGAAGGAGCTCCTTGTGCTTTTATTGACTGTGTGAAGGGGTAAACCCAGCTGCAATAGATGGTTTGTGTGATTGCAGCAAGTTTATCACGTGCACGTGTGTTTCTCTCATTAGGAAGTTACGAAGAGATTATCCATCTAAAATCCTGATGAATCTGAGCACAGCCCTGCTCTTTCTTAACCTGACTTTTTTGCTTGATGGCTGGATTGCATCCTTTGATATTGACGGCCTCTGCATAGCTGTAGCTGCACTTTTGCACTTTTTTCTTCTGGCCACCTTTACGTGGATGGGACTGGAAGCTGTTCACATGTACATTGCTCTAGTGAAGGTGTTCAACACGTATATACGGCGATACATACTGAAGTTTTGCATCATTGGCTGGGGTGAGTTCATTAGATGCAATATTTACATAGCATGTATGCTGCTGTATAAAATGCTCTCTATAAATGCTGCTAGATAAAAGCTCTCTATCAGAAATGCAGAGTAGAATTAATATCAGTGTGTTGTTTCCTTCCCCCGGCCCGCAGCAGTGCCGGCACGCAGCCAGCCCTCTCTGTCACCGAGTTCCCCCGTGTGATTCTGTGTACATGCACTCTCACTGGCACTCTCCACCCAGAGCAGCTCCCAGCCCCAGAATGAGCAGAGAGACCAGACAAACTGGTCTTGTTTTCCAAAGAGGCCAGACTGGGAGAGGGGAAATGTGAGTGTCGCGTCAGAGATGGAGAATCGTGTCACACAATGGATGCAGAAACTTTTGCAGTTACTGCAAAGCCTATGGAGGCTTTGCATTGACTTTCAAAAACTTTGAGTCCAGCTTAAATTTTCTTGCCAACAAAGCCTATTGTGGAATCAGAAACAACCAAAATTTTCTGAGATTCAGCACAGTGTTTAAACCACTAAGAGATCCTGGCCGCCCTAAGCAATGTACACAGCAGGAGAGAAATGGAAAAAGTAATACTGAAAAATAACTGCAAGGCTCAGGCAGCAAGACTTTTATTCTTCATTTTTGTCTGTATCAGGAATCTGAGGTTTCTCCCTGAATGCACATATTGTGTTTGAAATAATACAACACAATACAAAGCCATTAACCTTACGGCTAGAGCACTGACCTCAGTACAGCTGATAATTGATGTCTTTCCATTGGCAACTAGCATCCTCTCTGGCAACCTCAGCAGAGGACAAGGACTGAGCAGTCGGAAAAGCAAATTAACCTTTTCCCCTTAGAATGTGTTCTGTTATAGCAAGGATAAGACATGTAAATAAGGCATATCAGGAAACATACATTTCTTTTGTGTGAGCTGTACCTTTCTGCAGAGTTCTCTTCTGCATAGTTGTCTATTTTCCCCAAATACTTCCTCTGCTTTTTTATTAAGAAATGCATAGTTTGCTTTACAGAAGCGAGTGGGCCACATATAAGTAAAGTGTATGTAATATGCATAGTGCTGTAGAAGATATATAATATGGTATATATAATACATTGTAGTTGAGAAAAGCAGTGGAGAAATTACAGGTTTTAGTTCATGTTCACCAGTTACACAACTTAATGAATTCACATTAGCATGAAAAAAAACCCTCAAAAAATTCCTAACACCATCCCTCCACTAGATCTCATTTCTGCAATAATTTGTTAATCTTCTCACTATATGAGAGCCTGTGTGCAGTTGCAAGTTTAACTTTGGATGATTAAGGGCTATAATTTTACTTTAGTTTATTGTTTTACTTTAATTTCCTTGTGATATACTAAACTTCTTGTACCATACAGAACATTGCAAGGCTCATTCATTAATGCCTGTTAATTGCTTTGGTAGTTCTATATATTTGTACTGTTTGAAAAATTGTGTCCTTCTACCTTCTCAGTGCAGTTTTCTCAGGATGCTCTCCACTAAAGCAATAGGGGTGGAGATATCAATAAGTCAGCTTAGCATGGTGAATTTGACAGTTTAGGAGATTTGAAAGCTCACAAGTTTTCTTGTGTTACAGGTTTGCCAGCTCTGGTGATAGCAATTGTTTTAGCAAGTGCTAATACAAATGCAAGTCATGTTTATGGCAAAGAGTTATATGGCAGAGATGCTAACGGGCAAGGAGGAGATGACTTGTGAGTATTTCTTTGGATCTCTTAAAATTTAGCATTTATAGTTGCTTTGGAAAAGTCAATGGTGCATTAAACAAGCAAAAGGGGCAAAGCTGTCTTCCGAATTATTAGAATCTGTAACGTGAAGAAGGCTGTTAGAAAAATTGGAGGGAAATCTGCATTACCCAATGCCAGGTACAAACATGCCTCTGGCAAAAGAATACTTTATAGGTTTTGTCATGAAAATAAAATCAAAGTACTTGTTTTGGTTTGTCTTAAATGAAAAGTAAATTTTCTAGGTAAGAGCAAAGAAAGAATTTGTATTAAAAAAGTTTCCTTTGTGAATCAAGCAGTTTTTTGCCAATGTAGTTCAATAGTCCATCAATGTTCTTCTCTTGATATCCAGATAATAACTCCAAATGCCAAAATTTTTATGAGAGTGCTCTTTTCCTTGCCTGGCAAAGCTTCATCGCGATAAATAAAACTTTAATTTTTTAATTTTATTATAGTATCATGCTGAGCATTCAGGCCATTTGCTGCAAGAGGAATTAGTTAGAGCTCTCATATGGCTGACTGTCAAATGGCTACCTCAAAAGTCCTGCTACTTCTCCAGTCATGTTCCAGTTCAAATTCTTCTTTAGCTCCAGTGGCAGAAACTTGAGACTTTGACACTGAAGATCCAAGTTCGCCCATTCTGTTACTGAGGCACTCAATGCTTCACATAGATGACAGCAGTGATTTTTTTTGTACTGAGTCTAAACTTTTTTCATTATGGGATTGCAGTTCCCACCTCTTCCCACTTTTTTAATTAGTTTTGACTAAAATTTGGCACAACCCTCAGATTTCTCATATGATAGTACTACAGGCTATAGTCACTTAAGATGCCTCTGGGCTTCACCCTGTCTCCAAACAGAAAATGGACAAAGGTTTAATTTTACATCATGGTTCTGCATCACTGGTATCAAATCTTGTCTCATTTTCCTTTAGTCATATGAATAATTGGAGGATAGTTTTCATGAACCAAAAAGTATCTTTTTATTTTTTTAATTTTTTTACAGCTGCTGGATCAAGAATGAAGTTGTCTTTTACGTGACTTGTGCTGGCTACTTTGGAATCATGTTTCTGATGAATGTGGCCATGTTCATTGTGGTGATGGTGCAAATCTGCGGGAGGAATGGCAAAAGAACCAATCGGAGCCTGAAGGAAGAGATCTTGAGGAACCTCCGTAGCGTGGTCAGCCTGACCTTCCTCCTAGGAATGACGTGGGGCTTTGCCTTTTTTGCCTGGGGTCCCTTAACTCTTCCTTTCCTGTACCTCTTCTCAGTTTTCAATTCATTGCAAGGTAAGCTGAATTTTTGTTCTATGAACGAATAATATTTGATCTGTTACTGTTCTGGGGCATATTATGTCCAGTGATTGGAGTAGGGAACTCATATCCGAGATCTCTAGGTTTTCCTTTGACACTAAACCATCATTAGTTTCCCCTTATGTGGAATAATGATACCAAGTACATGTGGGTTGAATATCTTACATAAATTAATAGTTTCAAGGTCTTTTTCCATAAAATGAACTAAATTATAAGTAGAGCTCTTCCTAGCTAACAGTCTGCAGTGTTCTCTGTTGAGATACATGCTGTATGACATTCAGCATTTCCTTACAAAGATTATAGCAAATATAGGAAGCTTTTTTCCTTAATTTATTCCTGTAGAGAATCTGTAAAACTCACAACTATTTTATTAAGGCATGAGAAACTCATAAAATAAAATTCAGTCCTGTCTCAATGTGGAGAGATAGCAGAGGCATATGGGATATTCTTTGCTTAGGAAAAATCCAATGACTGTTACAGTCAGCTTATTTTTCTTCCCCTTACCCAAGTTTTCAATATTTTACTTTTCCAGCATAGTTTATCTTCCTGAAAAATGCTATAAATTGTAATCAAATGGTTATAAATCACAGAATTATATAGCTGATATTTTAAAAAATTCAGCTCAGAGCTAAAATTTGCATATGTTTCAACTGCCATAAAATTCTCTACCAGTGCTTGCCCTACCCACCTATAAAGAACAACTAAATACATAATGAAGAGACAACCCTCAGGTCATTGGAAGTGCATGTGTTATGCCACACACATATTGTAGTAAAAATTTAAAAAACAAAACAAAACAAACAAAAAACCCCAAACTCTAGAATGTCATTAAAGGAGCGTGTGTTACGCAACACAAATATTGAGATAAAAATGAAATTTCCTTAGGGTTAGGAACATGTCTTCTCTTTATGGAAAAAGTACTTAATATCACCCTGTGCGGATTTGATCTGATACAGTTGAGATGTATTTCCTGTGCTGAAAGATTTATTGAGCTTTCATGGAAGGAGAATCATGTTGTGGGTTTTTGTTTGGGTTATTTTCAACCTAAAATGCTAAGCAAAATGATGAAAAATATTTGGATACGGTATTCTTTCTAGAGATTGTTTTTTCCAAAGGACAGATTCTGATACTCCCGTAGCAGCATAATGAAGTATTTACTGCATGGTGTCTGTGTTAGAAATTCAGACAGGTCTAGAGAGATCAGAAATATGGGAAGAACATGAAAAAAGACTTAAATTCTGGAAACCTTGCCAAGGGTCAAATTGAACAAGTTCTCTGTAACCAGAATTTCCAGTGCAATCAATTAAGCTTGTATGTGCAGAGTGCATACAAGGTTGGCCAACACTGCCTAAGTGGGGTAATAGCACTACTTAATGGCAAATGAATATTTGGAAGGCAGTTAAGTCAGAAGATGAAACTGAAAAAGATGAGAAGTAAATGTAACAAGAAGAGTGATGAGCTTTTCATGGATTGCCGTGGCAATGATGATGCAGTCTATGCTCAGGTATGTCATATCAAGCAATAGGAGATAAAAAGGCTAAAGAATGAGGGAAGAGGATGTTTAAAATCCTATATAACTGGTGCAGTGTTCAGGTAGCAGTGAGGGGATGGAATGGAGCAAATCTGTATCAGGAAGCATTTCCTAGCAGCAAAAAGAATTTCAGTATGGCAAGTCTTTCATCAGTATTAGCAGCTTAATTATGGAGATGTTGGTAAATACATCTGTTCTCTCTCAAGTTTTTGAAAGCTGCATGAGTATTTCAAGCCATACAAGCAGCCTCCAGCAGCAGTTTTCTGTGCACTGGCAAAGAAAAAGCAAATTGTAACAACTGCTAGTGTTACTGTACTTTGCTGTTTCATCTACAAAGGAAATTATTTTTCTCTCGACACTCAGAGTAAAAAATATGGGAACATTTCTTTTTTGGCTGTTCATTTTATATATATGCCTGGGCAAGCCAAATACTTTCAAGTCAGAGCCAAGCTAGAACCAAGCCTAGGGTCTGATTTGTCTCTGGGAAACAAAACCAAAGCTGTACTACTAAAAGCACATTGTAAACTTAATGAATAATGAAATACAGAGAAAAAAAATTCTGGAGACCAAGCCCAGACAGGGCAAAGGCAAAGTACTTAATGCAGTACATTTGTTTTGCATTACTATGGAGCACACATTTTCTTTTTAACCATTCAGAACATTCTCTACAATTTAACTAAGCCTCGATTTACTAATGTGTAAGCTGTGTAAAAGCCCTAAGAAGAACTTTGGGCCACAAACATCTTCATATCTCCAGCCCTGTAAGTGCTGCTAGTGGTTGCATTGGACTTGCTCTGTGCTTTAAACAAATCACATAGAAAAGTATGTTAACAAATGCAAATACAGTATCCCTAATCCAAGAGAGATTACATTTGAGATGCATTAAGGTGATGCCCTTTTAAAAATGTGCTGTTCCTTTGTTTCCCCATCAACTCTTGAAAAACTTTGGAAAAATTGTGTTTCATGACCCAACCCCTACTTGAAGTTAACTTATTCTCAGCCTGGCCTGATAAGCAAATACGAGTCCAGTTCAGTGACATGCATTAATGTAAAATTAGGCCTCTGCTGTTTGGAGGAGAGAAGATAATTTGATTCTCCAGAACATTGTTATCCAAGCTATATCTTGCCATTGTGTTCTGACAGCTGAAACATCATAACCATTAGTATGCAGAACTATTCATGGTGATCATAAAGGAATGGCTTTAGAGAAAGCCACTTGACCACGTTTGCCCACATTATGTAGCATTTATTCACAATTAGGATACAATCATGAGGGATCTGGCAGTAGCATTTTGCTGCCAGGTGTTCAGCCTCAAGTTGGCTCTCTCACAGACAATACAAGTGAAACAAGAAATGGGCTAAGCCACAGAACAACAAAAGATTACACAGCCAGTGCCTGCCTGAGAAGAGACAGAAGGATATGAGATTTCCAACTACTGTATTTAGCTCCAAAGTACATCTGTATGTGATGAAATCATACAATACACTCTGTTAAGACCTACCTTATCATGTGGTAGGATGTTTATCTCCTGTCTTGAAAATTAAAATTGCATGAGAAAAATCAACTCTACAAAAACATTCCTAAACACATTTATTACAATTGCATATGCAAAATCTGTTGGTTTTCTTTGGAAGTAAGTAGCTGGACTCCTAATTAGTACTTGTGAACATATTCCTAACATTTTCATAATCATTTCAAGTACATGCATGTGATACACATAAATCCAATTGTGCTTTTCCAGGACACCCCTAAGTGCCATTTACAAGATGTCTGGTTTTAAAAGAATACAGCTCACTGTTCTGTTCATATGGAACCGTACCCAGGAGATGAAATATCTCCTTGCTAATATAATAATATTGGTATTTATTTTGCAGTCTCTCTCTTGCAGTTCTGTTGGGTGCAGAATAGTCATTTGCTTCAAAGAAAAGACCTTTTAATCATTTTTGTCTAAGCAAAAAAAAAAAAGAAAGAAAAAGATGAACACTGACCTAAATCAATAATGCCAATAAAAAGCATCCTAATCTCTGTATTCTGATATCCCAGACACTTACATGGCAACTAGAAGATGGGAAAACTTTAGTCAATTTCCATACCTCTTAAATGATGCATGGATGACAATAACAAAATATTAAGATGATTTTTTTTGTTTGTACTTCATAGTCTTCTGATTACAAATTTCAGTTAATCTGTTTATAAATACATGCTTCATTTAGTGTTTATTTCCTTTTGTCACAGGTTTGTTTATATTTGTATTCCATTGTGCTATGAAAGAAAATGTGCAGAAGCAGTGGAGGAGACATCTCTGTTGTGGCAGATTCCGACTGGCAGACAATTCAGGTAAAGGCAGTTCACAGCTCCCCTCCTTAGGTGCTGCAGTTGTCTATAACAGTCCAGGTAAACAGCTTGCTATGTTATTTTTAATATAATACAAGGTAAGCCAGAGATGTGGAAAAACAGATTAATCATAGGCTGTCACTTAGTACTAATAATTGTCAAGGGATTTTTCAGATATCACTTCATAAAAATTCTCAAATCTTTCAGGGTTCCATTTAAGGCAGCTAAATTTTGTAGTGCTATGGGCATGGTTTTGGAAGGCCCATCAGAACATAAAAAAAAAAAAAAATAATAATCCAGAGATTCAAACTTTGTCATTCCAAACCCAGTCTCACTCATTTTCTCCCACATGAAAGTATGTTGAGTTTGAATTGTGTGGACTGTTAAGCTGATGTAGGAGCAATTCTTAAAAGTTACACAGAAATATTCTGACTTCTTTTGCTTTTATCTTTGCATTTTTAAACTGTCGTGTCCTTTGCCACTGAATTCAGAGACTATTAGAGACTCAGAAGCATAGAAAATTCCTTTAGCAGAAGCCTGGTTAGGCTCTGAACTGAAGTTCACCTTCATCTTCAACAGTCAGAGCAAAAGGAGAGACGTTGGTTTGGACACATGAAAAGTGCAACACTTGGGTCACTATATTTATAGTTTTCTGCAACTTTGGCTATCTTGGATGGCATGAGACTGCTGTGTTCAGGCAACTGGCTCTTCCTTTGCTGTCTGATGTGGTGATTTGGACCATATAATTCTTTCTCATACGGTTCTTGTTCAATGACCAAGGTTCACATCTACAGCTGTTGTAAGGTGGCAACAGCTCATTGCTTTCTATGGTAAGCTTTCATTTTGTAGCAAGAAAACTTCATTCATTCTTTCAAAGAGTTAATACAAACTAGGAAGATCATATTCATTCTGATCAGACATCCAAATTGTTTCATGTGTTCAGTTTCCATGTGATTTATCCTGTAGCTCCTGAACTGAAAAACAAAGATGGATCAAATTATTTCCTTTTTTTTTTTTTTTTTTTTTAATGCTGCTGCTGGGCAGCTTGTGGGTATGAATATGGTAGGAATAAAAACATGGAGGATTTGAATATTTCAGTGGTATAGTTAATGTGATGTCATTATGCCTGGCATTAACCAGTTTATCTCCACGGGCTGGTTTTAATCTCCATGAACCTGACACTGTTTTCAGGCAGAACAGTGAAATGTAAGTCAAATGTGAACCTGCATACCTAAATACTCTAGCAATAATTTAGTATAAAGTATTCGTCTTGACTTAAATCAAGACTAAAGTGCCCCATGTGTCTTTGGCTTGGACTTCTCTTCCATTTTGTGAATTTCATTGAAGTGCATTGAATAACAGCAAGATGACTAAATTGTGAAACTCCGTGCACTTACCTGCAATTGTATGGTACAAAAGCAGTTAGATACTTTTATTCTACTGGTATTGGGACACTTGTGATGAGTTTTTAAGTGTTAGTTTTCTTCAGTCAGTTTATTGGTATTAACTATTTAATTTAATTTTGGAAGTTGTTACAGTATAAGAGCCTATTGTGTTAATGGTTTGGACAAAATTCTTTAAATGTGAACTACTGAATAAACTTTATTATATAAGTTGTGACCAATATCCTAAACAACAAGTTGGCTGTTAGTATGTAGTACCTTCCTCAACAGCAGCAACAGATCAAACCTTCAGATGTTAAGATCATTGTAAATGATTTTGCTCTTCAGGTCACAAAAGTTTGGTATCCCTATACTGCTACAGAGCTTCTCTGCTCTTCTGCATTCTGGAAGGCGAGGTCATACTTGCAGTTCTGCTGTCCAGTCAAACTATTGTTAGAATGTTAGAGCCAACAATTTCAACTGCTGTGGTACAGTAAATCATGTTGGAATAATTTTATTGTTTTTAAGAACCAAAGAGGATACCTAATGGGAAAAGCATAGGGTATTTGATATAAGCAATATTAAGAAATGCATCAGATATTTGAAATAATCATAACTGAATAAATTAGGCATATATTATCTATGGTAGTTATTTATGTAAAACTTCTCAATCATTTTTAGATTGGAGCAAAACAGCAACCAATATTATAAAGAAGAGTTCTGATAATCTTGGGAAATCCTTATCCTCTAGTTCCATCGGCTCCAACTCAACCTACCTAACATCCAAATCAAAGTCCACGACGAACACATATTGCAAACGAAACAGCCATACAGGTGAGTTCTTGCACTGCAACCCAGTGCACCTGTAAATACAAAGGTTTGTGTTAAAGGCACAGCAAGCATTTCTACCCAAAGGTTAAAGAGAGAAAATGGCATCAATTCGTATAATGTCAGTATTTTTAAAATGCATGTTACTGTTTAGTAAGAGTCACTACCTAACGTGCAGTACATCCAATATATAGATCTGATCTCCGTTTGTTCCCATACTAAATGAAATAGGCTTGATGAAAGCAAATTTTGCTTATTATCCTATTGTAAACACAGGGTAGCCAAAGCACAGAGAGATGGCGTTCTTCACCCAAGGTAACATGAAAGCTGGCAGTACAGCTGGAAATAGGAATCAAGTCTACAGAGTCCAAGTCCACAGCTGATTGTCTTGGTTAAACTCCTTTCATCTAATTGTAAAACATTTATGGGTAAAACAACAAATGGAGCCTACTCGGATACTGTGTTCCCAGAGTATGCATTGTCTTGCCTTTCTACAAATAGCCATATCTACTGCTTATTTATTTAGATGTCAATGGTATATGTAATAAAAGGCATCATCTGTATTCCACTCATACCGTGAAAATGTGCTCATTTTAAGAAGACTTTCAGGGAGCAAAGAAAGAGAGCAGCTGGAATGATTTGCAAGTTTGGTTGTGTCTGAGATAATATTTCAGAGATTACTTATATAGTTCAGATTTTTTCTGTTACTCTGTTTTTGTGAGTGCATGTTTTTGTCCTGTGTAAAGTCATATAGCATTATTATACAATACTCTTTTATAAATGTAGTGGAAATAAAATCTGCGCACATATTTAACTCAAAGGTGTGTTTACTTGCTTTAAAATATTTATTAGAAAAAATGTTTAGATATGAAGTAGATGATTTCACTAGAAGGAAAGTTATGTTGTTTCTTAAGTATTAATTATTTTCATTAAGCCCCCAATGTCCCATTTGTGATGGCACACTCTCCTTTCTTGATGCATGGCATAGTTTCCAGGAAATACCTTCTAATTTTTTTATTGATGATCATTACCTGCAGTAAACAGTTAGGCACAAACACTCCTTTTTTCAAATAATTACACCATTGTTTTCTCACTGATCAAGATTCAGTGCATCCATTAGCATGAGGGATTGTGCATCAGGTATTTTAAGAGTTTAAAACTTTATTGACTATTGAGAACATACATGAAGTACATCTGCTTTGAATGCAGTAAAAATGAGAGGTATCTTAGAAATTCCTGATAACTGATAGCACCTGAGCTTGCTCTCAGGACTGCTACTCGCAACTGCACTGGGAGCACATGGCTGGTGCCTGCCTCCCCGGGCTGCCTGTCCCTTCTGCCAGGTCAGGTTGGGTGTGCAGTGCACCCAGTTGCCCTGATGAAGCTGTTCATCCATCTCTTCCCTGCAGGAACACTTCTGCCAGCAGTCTTCCACAAGCAGCATCTTTAATATCCACCGATCACAGTGCTATTGTTGATTCAATAGTGGAGGTGGACAGCACTGTGCCCATTCTGCAGCAGACGGAGAATTCCCTTTTGTACTCATGGCAGATCAGTCTTTTGATTCTTGATCATGGGATAAAATAATTTTATCCTTTTTTTAATGATAAAAATATGCTCTAAATGCTTTGTTGGACTCAGGGCTTTTTGTCAGGCTATCGATTAAGGAGACTTAGTGCTGGAGTTTTTGCAAGGTGTTCTTGAAGTAAAACAAAGAAACTGTTCCAGAAAAGTAGTAAAGTTAAAAGAAACTTGCTCACATATATTCTTCAAAAATTATGAGCTTAATCCCATGCATAAATTATTCCTAAAAAGGATTGCAGTACTTAATGCAATCAAAGTTTTTGATATGATGGTTGATTGGACACTAAGGGAATACGACAGTTTTCTTTTTAGTTTTTGGAATTTTAATACATTTTACTTTGTTCTCTAAATATACACATCTTATTGTGATACTCCACAGGAATTTTTGAAAACACTAGGTTTTTAAATAGTGACATATTTCTCACGTGTAAAAATAATAAAAGTAATAAAAAAATAATATTCAGATTCTGATTGTTAATACAGCTGAACTTCTCGGTTTGCCAACTTAGCTAAATTGCAGGCAAAGAATGTCATAGCTACATGTCTTGGCAAGTCTTGTTGATACGGTTATAATGTGCTTCCTGGAATTGACACAAGCATTCATGTGTTTGTGGTGTAGATAATGTCTTCTAAGGCCCTTTCCTCATCAGTGGTGGAGCATTACAGGTAAAGTGAGAATTGCTTTTGTTGAATGCATGGTTGGATCAGGGTGGAGGGATGCTTCTTGCATGATGTCCTCATTGAGGCAGAGGATTTTGCTAATCAGAAACGCTGCTTATTTCTGTTACATCTTGCGCCACTGATGCTCAGTCAAAGGACAAGCATGCTTCAAACTGTGAGGGTCTGCACTCTGCTTGGGGCACGAAGCATTTAGAAGGCACCATTTTAGAAAACAGACCATGTCCTGACATTGCTGCCTGTTTACAGTAGTCTGGGGAAAGGAGATTATCCTGAAACACCCATACATGAGGCACACATTAAAAAAAAAAAATCCAATTGATTTCAGAAGATTATTTAGTATTTATCAAAGTTATCACAGAAAATTTAATATATTTATATTTGGTCTATGGCCATTACTGGATTNATCCAATTGATTTCAGAAGATTATTTAGTATTTATCAAAGTTATCACAGAAAATTTAATATATTTATATTTGGTCTATGGCCATTACTGGATTAGTCTTCTAGACATTGAGATTTTTATATCCATTAGTACCCAAAATTACTCTGAATGATGAAATATACATGCCTGAAAGCCATCCTCTGAACTGCTGCTTGAATATAGAATGCACCAACACAAATATTGGATGGACCCTCATGGGTGAATGAGAGAGGTCATGATGGCATCTTGTGCCCAGCTGTCTACAAACCCAAACCAAACTACTTGTAGAAAGTACTTCAATACTCTCTGTAACACGTCTCTGAATTAGCAGTTAAGACTATCTCTGCAGAGAATTTGGTCATACAACTCCCACTTACTTCAGGGATACATGATTTTAAGCCTGTACTGAGATGTGAAGCCATTGGTTAGTAAATGCATACATTTGAAAGGCTTTCAGTACTCAGAAATTTGCCATTGGACATGGAGTTATTCACTGCAGTTCATGAACATTCTTGTGTGCTCTGAAAAATCATCCTGATAAGCCTCAACATGCCTGTTTCTGTTTTAATGAGTGAAACTGTTTTGATTTCTCTGTCTGCAATCCATTTCTCCTTCGCAACACTTTGTGCTCTTTTATGGCTTGATATCATGACTTTTCCAGGGATTGGTCACTTTTCTGTTTCTTTCTAGTTGGTTTATTTCTAAGAAAAGATTTTTATGAAATCATAGTTCAAGTAGTATGCTTAATTCTCAAATGATCCTTTAGCAAGGAATTTTTGGAGATGACTTCACCAAGGTCTTGTAAACACCCACCAAAATTGTCACTTGTAGAAAACATTGCTTCCCAGGGTACTCCACCTTACTGCTGGCTTGAGGAGGTACAGATCTTGCCCAGGTTCAGGGAAATAATTCCAGCTTCACTACAGTGGAAGAGATAAGAAGGAGAGCTCGTTTAGGACAGCACACTTGAGAAAACGAGAGACAAACTCTCTCCTTCTCATTTCTCGCTACGTTAGCTCTACCTACTGACCATTCTCTGAACAGCACTAATGTGAGCCGCTGAAGCAGACTTTCCCAGTCTGGCTGGGAATTGCCTTCTTTACCTCTTCAGCTTCACTCTTGACCTCTAGCTCGTGGACTCTGAAGCGAGGCCCCGTTGTTGCACCTTTTCCTCCCTGCAGTTTTCAGCCTGCACCCTCCCCATTATAGAAAAAACAAGGTGAGGCTAGGCAAGCACAAAGTTTTGGCTGTGGTTATCTGCTTTAAGTTGAAAGACATCCTCTGCTACATTCAGCACAGACTATATTGTTTCTGTGCGTAGCTCAAAACCTCTGCTGTTGAAATAATTAAATCTGTTCATTGTCATTCTACAGTACTTTATTATGTGGAGATGTTATTTAAGGAGATCCAGTGCTATCAAAATGTTTGTGGTTTGTAAGATTCAGAGCATCTCCAGTAAATTAATATATTAAAAGGTCATAGAAGTCAGTAACACTTTAGGCAAAATAATGGAGGGATAATTTCAAGAGATACTTGAAAGCCCACAAAACCAGACAACTCGAAAGAATTTAGAAGAAACAATGTCAAGCCAAAAAGTTCCTTGCTGACTTTTAGGGCAGTAGTGGCGATTGAAGGCATACCAATGTGGGAGTGACACATCTTTTAAACTGGGAATTTGCTTAAGAGGCCCTAACTTCTTCTTGTTGGTTTTTCCTCCTCTTAGACAAAGTTTTTCTTGACAAGCCATCTCCAAAATTTGCCCAAGAGGATGGAGAACAGACATCAATCATCCCCGTCCACCAGGTTATTGACAAGGTCAAAGGATACTGCAATCCTCACTCCGACAACTTCTATAAAAATATCATCATGTCTGACACATTTAGTCGCAGCACGAAGTTCTAACTGGGTTTCTGATTTACTGTTTTTTTAAATCAAAGGAATACAAAAAGTCTGCCTGGAATTGAGAATATTGGATGTCATAGAATGTGACATGTTCAGTTTTTTTTCCCATTTTATAGTGTTCTCCTGCGAACACCTTCCACTTAAGGACTGATTTTTTTAAAGTTTTTATTGTTGTGGAAAATGACTATTTTCTACCATGGTATTGAGCTGTTTTTAAATGTGTGCCAGGCAGCATGATGCCTGGACAGCTAATAGTAATCCTGTGTAAATATCTTTCAAGCCTGAAGAGCCACAAGCCTAACTTTAAATTATATGATCCAAACAGAAGCAAGTCTTGACTCCTGGAGAAAATAGCAGGCATGTCATGCAGTACAGGCAAGCTTTTATTGAGCAGTTTGCTGATGGTCTTTTTCTTTTAAAAAATGTGGATTTTCCCTATGACACTTGTTAGATTCTTGCTTCTTGAATGCCTAGTGCTGTTCTTTATTCATAAGTGAATAAAACCCTAGCACTACTTAAGGGGTTATTTTAAACCATTTTTGCCTAAATAGATAGACCTGATCATGCAAACCTTACTCACCAAAACAGAATGTGCTGTAAATGCAGGCCAATTTGTGTCCATATACATAGAAAAACAGTTTACACAAAGTTGTGTTCCAGCGTTTATTGATTGGTATGTATGAAATGCAGTCTTCCATCTCGAGTCTATGTTTAATGTTCTTTTTTCAGAAAACAAAATAACAAAAAGACATTCAACTATATAGAGTTATATAAATATATACCTAGAACTCTGTCTAAACATATTTTTATAATAATACACACAGTAAGTATGACAGCATATACCAGAGACAATCTAAAAACTATGGATGGTGCTAAAACTTAAGTTTAAATATTTAAATACAAGATGGATTCTTTATAAGCCCATGAGTTTGTCAGTCTCTGTACTTCATAAATAGTGTATGTACAGACACCTCCATCAGATGGCATTGCAACATTAGGATAACCTGGAATGTGTTTACCAAAAATAAATAAACAACATCTTTCTGGGCACATAATGTTATCAGTATCCCTCTGTTGCCCTGTTGGATGACATGATTGAGGTTTTTGGATGCACAGAGTTTAAATGGTGTTCAGGCAATATTAAGGAATTTCACATTGTTATACTGTGTCCATAATGACACTGAGGGGTGTGGCTATGTGTGCAGAGAATGGACAAGATCATAAAATGCTTACTTGTTTTATTCTCTATGAATGTGTGACAAATTAGCAAGTGACCTTGAGTGCCAAAAGGGCGTCCCTCCTCATGAACCATGTTTCACCCCATGACAAGCTTTATAAAAATTGTAGCTGCACATGTTTCTGAAGGCATGTGCTGAAACATAAAAGGTTTTTTCAAGTACTGCTTTCAGAGGAGAATGTCTTCTAATGGAAGTTTTAATTTTTAAAATTATCCCTTTTTTCACCAAAATATTTTTAGCCACATATTTAATTATTTGAATTCAGAGAGCATCAAATTGTGCTGAGATTTTTCAGTTGCCAAGCAGGTGGATGCTCGGTGATTAGGGATGTGGATTTGTGCTTTCTCTGCTCTTTGCACGTGCTTTTGCGTGCAGAGATCGTTTAATGCTGTGACCGCACAAATGGCACGTTTTCCCTGGCTGCAACCACCTGGTGGCAGGAGGATGTCCTGACGGTATTCCTTCCACCCAGGAACACTGCGCCCGCCACACGGACCTGAAGGAAAGCTCAGTCTCAGAACTGCAAATACATCTGTGGTGTATGAATGGAGGTCAGCCCCATTCACCCAAACTGTAGGTAACAACAGGGATGAGTGTTGTCAGATGTCTTTAATAATGGAAATAATTCACAGAGAGATTATGTACAAGCATTTACTGAACTTATATTTTATCATCTCACTTGCTTAACTACTGTAGATAATAGTGTTCACATAGCAGCTTACTGTGAGATTTCTACCGAATTAAGATGTTCAAAAGTGAAGGGAAGGAAAACCAAACATCCCTGAAAAAATGAGGAATCAGTAAAACATAATAGATAATAAAATATAAATAAAAATAAAACACAGTATCCTGAATGAAGCTGAGCTGTAACCTATCATTTTAATGTACATCTACCTATATTTTTGCTGAAATAAGGTTTTTTCTCTTTTTTTTACTACCATGTAGTAATCTTTAACTGTCTGTGTCATTTAGTTGCTCTTGAATGCTCTCAGTTCTACAATGTAAAGCTTCTGTTTTGTAGTTGACATGCTGTAACCTCCCTTGTACATATTTATTTATTTGTGAGGTTAAATATGTCAAATATACTTAGCACTATAATGACTGTTCTTGTTACTGTAATGCTAAGTTTCTGCTTCATCCTAGAAGAAGAGGGAAAGAATAATTTCTTATATGCTTTTTTCTAAATAACTTGTGAAACAATTTACTATAGCTCTGTCTTTTGCAACTTTGAAGAAACTTGTCAGTGTAATTTGTGATACTAGTCAGTGAAATACAGTGTAACAGGTTTGAAGATGGACTAAAATGGAAAAAAAACTTTTCAAGTAAACATTTTTTATGTTAGTGTTCCAAATAATTAAAGCATTTTAATAGTGAATGGTTGACTTTCTTCTTTTCCTTTTTAGTGGAACTCTGGAAAATAATCTTGTGGTTTAAGTACTTGAGACAGGTACACGCCCAGCCAAAATGTTGGAAATAAATGTGCAAGACTAACTCCATCTCATCAGGGGAACACATTTTGCAGAATATGCCTTTCCCTTTTGTAATTTATTCAATGCCACACTCAGTGAATGATCTGGAAGTTATGCAATCTCATTTGTTTAAGGTGGCAGTCATGTCATAGAAATGAAAGGAAAATCAAGACAACAGACAATATGCTGGGATGATATTTTAAAGTGATACAAATGAATAATTTAAAACTCAGGAGTTATTCCTTTCTATATGTTTCTCTCCAGCTGATTGTAGCCCCTCATTATCAATAATTCCATTCAACTTGTAATCATACTTTGGCTGATCCCTGCTGAAAAATTTTATTCAGCCAATCACTTGATTCATACACACTGATGTATAAGCAATAAATGTCACTCACTAATGGCCTATCTTTACTTGTTTACTCCTAAAGAAGATGGAAATATGCTGAAATGTGTCAGAACTGCTCCCCTGTATTTAAGTCTCATCACAGAAAATGCACAGCATACAAGGGTTTAGCAGTGATGTCTTTTAGAAAGCATTAAAAAAAAAAAAAGTGGGAAAAGTGGCATTTAATAGTGAGGCTGCTGGGTGCACCTGTGTACAGTCTGTCTGTGTGTGTCTGTGGACAGTGAACACTGCCCTTGGGCTTTATGCCTTGCAGGGTGTGGGAGGACCCTCTGAGGGAAGGAGCCCAGGCTTTTTTTGCCAGTAGAATCTTGGCAGATGCCAAACTTGTAAGGAGTGATTTGCAGCGTTTGGGGGTGGATTTATTTTTCTCCTCATTTCATCACTTTTTAAATACCAAGAACAATTTTATTTTAATCCTCTACTGTTAACAGCTTCCTACTGTAACCCATTGAGTTACATAAAATGCCACTTCATTTTATTACTTTTGAAAGGCTGATCTATAATCAGACACATCTATGTAACTACAGGGACAGCTACCGAGTTACAGAGCAGCAAAGTGTCATTCATGGAGTCATTCTAAAAAGTTTTTATGCATTTGCTGTATATAAAGAGTAAACCCACATACGGGTCAGCAAATTAGGCAAAGGGCTTAGAAGTTAATGCCAGGGAAGTCAATCATGCAAACCAGTCTGTGGAGCAGACCTTTAATGCCCAGCACTCCAGTTGCTACTGTGCCAAGGAGGCTTTCCCCTTCACCCTCCAATTAGCAGGTCTTTGGTTACTCAGTCCATTTATTTGTCAGATCTCCTGGAACCATCATGACAGTTCATTTCTCAGGACAATCATTTACTGCAGTGCTAGAGAAAAGGAAAGGGAAAAAAAAAAAAGAGAGAGAAATGGAAGCTGAAACTAAAAGAAAGAGAAAGGTAGTTGCCAAGGCCTGCTCTGCATCTTCTTATACTTTTCACATGATTTCTTGCCCCTTGCCCAGGTTGTGTCACCCTGACCAACAATGGAGACAAGGCCATTGGAGTAGCCAGGACACACCATCATGCTATTTGTGCATTTGTCAATGTAAACTAATGTTTTTGACTCTCCAGCTTTAAGTTGAAAATCTGCCATGGTCCTTCAAGGCAACAATTCCAGTATTTCTATGCTTGAAGACTAACCTAGACTAATTTTTCTGAAGTTCAGGAAGAAGTTAATTCCTCTCATGATGAGAAATCAGGCTGATAAGCATCACACCATAAATGGCTAAATAAACCTCATGGAAACCTTTTCTGGAAGGATAACCCTTCCTCAGCTGCATCTGCTCACTCAAAGCCAATGCTGCTGTTGTTCTCACCAAGAACAGTTTAAGTACTCCTGAGGAGTGCACATTGTGGTGCTGTCCTTATGGGTTGCTTAACCACTACTATCTGTGCTTAACCACAGCACTCTGAGTGACACAGTTTTCTCGAGGTGTGTTGAGCGATCTACCTTACAAAATAAATGCTGGTTTGATTCTTTAGGTTGTAACAAATAGTCTAAACTGGGCACTTTTTATCCTGCCTATTCTAGTAAGAGTTTGTAAACAGCATAGCTTTAGATAGAAAAGGGTTCTCAAAAATCGCAACTGTATTCCATACATGAAGTGTAGGAGAAAGAGCAAATGCTGATAACTCTGGTCTGAGGTTTTCTTCCACTGCCAGGCTTTTCCCAATCTGGGAGCCCTCCAAAGTGAGAGGAAAAGGTGACCCTGGTAGCGGAGTGGATCCTGCTCTGTCTAGTGGGCAGAGGACTTCCACTGTCCCTGTCCTGCTGCATTTCACAGGTCTCCAGCACCAAGTGCAGTAAATGCAATAATATTATGCATTTGTGAAATTCCACTCTGGTTTTCTTTTCTGTTTGTCTGGCTCCTGCTTTTCCAGCAGAGGGCAGTGGCATATTTCTAGTTATAAAGCTGTTAAAATCCAGTGAAAAATGCAGAAAGATTCCTCCATATGTGCACCCGCACAGAAATAAGTAGGAGAGTTCATACCAGGTTTGTCTATTATTTAGCAATCGGTTACATCACCGGATAAAGCAAACACTCTGCACTCAGGGAAGTGAGGGGAGAGAGCTGTCTGCCTGCATTTGGGCATATTTAGTGGAAAGAGCAATGCAGAGTCTCTCTGTATCCTCTCTCGCTGCTTGTTACATTTTTCTCCTTTTTTGCTCTGAGGGGATGCAATGGAATTAGCAACTGCTACACTTCTGTCAGCTGAGCAAACAGAACCAGCTCACCATTTCAGGTTTGTACACTGGCTTATTCCAGTACTGGGCAAATGATTTGATCTGCTGGGATGTCAGCCTGTGACTCAGAAATTCACTGTATGCATAATTGTCCAGGGAGGAAAAAACCCCAGCAGCTCTCTGTTGACAGTGGCACGCAGATCCATACCTCCCTACCACTTTTTCCATCAAGGGCATAGGAACAGATCTGCTGTCAGCTGGATCCTCTGTTCACATACTCCTTCCCCATGGCACATATTACCCAGTCAGCTCAGGAAAGGTGCAGAACTGCTGGGCTACAGCTGCCCTATGGCCATTCTCTCATCGGGCAGGACTGACTAGAAAGATGCTCCATTGGAAAATGGCACCCTGTCGAAATTAAAATGTCTTATCTGGAATTCTGGCTTGTCCCTGGACTCTCACTGGCATGTCCCTCTGAATGCACACTGTACCAGCACTAAGCTGAGGGGAGAGGAGTTGCCTGGGGCAGATGGAGTGGGGGAGGCAGGGAAGGACATGGCCTGCTCTAGCCTCACTTACTCTTTTGGCGTACGGCTGCTGTGGCTCTGGGAAGAAGGAGCAGTGGGAAGGAAGTCCCACCAAGGGTCACGACTTGGTGTGCAGAGCAGAGCAGAAGATTAGTGTGACAGATGCCATCACTTCCCCGAAGACTTGTGGTGTTGGAGGAGCACAAGTTTGGAGTCACAGCACGGCTGTGTTACTGGTGCATCGTGTGTTGGTGTCTTTACATGAGCACAGCTCTAAACAAGGCAGGAGCCAGCATGAGCTCCCCAAAATTTCTCTGTCCTCCCTACAACTAATGCTCCCTTCCCAGGAACGCAGACATGCCAGTATGCTTCTCAGTCTAGCTGCAAACCTCTCATTGCTCAGATATGATCATTTTCTAGAATTAACCAAGGTACAGAGTAATATGTGGATTATGCAGCACTGCCGGGGCCACAGAACCACAACTGACCCTACAGGACAGTGAGGATGCTCCAAAAAGGAGGGCAAACATGAAAAAATAGCATTTGTAAAGATTTACAGGGGCACTGAGTAACAGGGGCTGAGATACTGTGGTTTTCCGTGCAGAGTGAAACTAAAAGAGCTCTAAGAGTTCTGTGTTTGTACAGGCCGAGGCTGAGCTCTGCGGGAAGGACAGATCAAGGGGTTCCAGCAGCCTTGCTGGACTTCAATCCACGGCTATCTTCTTCACCCTTTCTTTGATGTAGCCTAGAGATGGTGATAACTGTGGAACAAGATTTGAAGCAGTCCAGCTAACATTTCTCCAATGTTAACAGGACATATTCAGGCTGGGGCTTAAAATTGCTATCCAAAGCAGCCCCTAACCCTTGCTATGGTTAGGTGGCAGCTTTTACCAGAGATGAGAAACTTATATTTCTTTTAGGTAGATTAGACCCTCCAGACCTGTGCACCAGTTTCAGACGGAGGTATTGTGATGCGAGTCTGTCATGGTACTCCTGATCTGGCTGGGCAGAACTGACAGAAAGGCAAATGCACACTTCATTGCAGAAAAGATCAACCAGAAAAAGATCAGCACAGGCAGAAGCAGCCTGTCCCTTAAGAATGGGACTGTTGGATACTGTTGCTGGGTTACAGCCAGCTGATTTTAACACATCCCGCTCTTTTATTTTCATTGATTTTTCAGCGTCTTTCAAAGATGGGTCTTTTTCACTTTGCCTCTGGCTTTCACCCAAACTGAAGCATGCTTTAGTTCAAAGCAAATGGGCAACCCCCCAATTATATTTTATCCTACCAGATGTGGTAGATGAAGTTTCCTACATTCACACAAAGAGATCCTTCCACTGCCATCAGACTGGACATCTACTGGGGACTTGGAATCCAAGGACAGTCTGTGAATTGCCTCCTATACAAGGCACAGGTGAAGGATATGTCCTAGTGAAGGGCCGGAAGACTTTCAGGACAGAGAAGACCCTCTGTCACTGGAGGTGCCTAAGAACAGGCTGAACCTCAGCTTCCTAAACCCACGCATGTGGGTGCCACCATCAACACCGACAGCAGTATCAGGTGTCACGGAGACAACCTCCTGCCCTGTGATGATCATCTTTAATTACATGGAGCTATTTTTACTAACACAGCACACCGCTTGAGGAGGAGGGTGCTCCCACAATAAACTCATCACTACCCTCTCTCCTATCTTTATTCACCCCCCTCAGTTTTTCAGCCGCAAACCCTTTGCCCGTAACAACAACCACCAAATAGCTTCACCCCTCTGCACAAGGACCCCACAGCCATCGCATCCCCAAGCTGCCAATAACCAGTCACCAGCCTACCCCCACTGCAGCAACAGCCCCTGTCCCTCTACTTACAGAAACAAGCTCTGTAGGATAAAGCAGAGATGACCACAACAGCAACATCTCCCAGCTTTCCAGCAGCTTGGCACCGACACAGTACTGCGGTGCAGCAGTGACCTGCACGTGTGCTGGAGATGTAGGTGCAGGCACCATTGCCACATCACCCCTGAGCTCTGGTCCCTTTCAGAGGTGGGTTGGCAAACCTCTGGGTTAAGTTTTTAGGCATATGTATCTCAGGGTTGATTTTGACAGAGATTTTAAACAGGGAGGAAAACCAGACACCACCCTGAGAACCTTTCTGGTTCTATTTTCCTTCAGATTAATGTCCAGTATAGGCTTGTGTGGGCTGTTTTCACTAGAAACCAGGCTTCTCTCTGGCACCTGTATGGACCAGGTTAAATCTGTGCCAGGCTTTAGGTATTTGTTTTACTTTTTAACCTTTGCAATGAATTCATGCAGTTGCCTGTGTGAGCGTGGCAGTGGTCACCTCTTTTGACTCTGCCAGGAAAATCAACAGGTCTTTTTCTCCCAGTTAAAAGAACTAAATCCATTTCTGAAGATGCTGCAAAAGACATTTCAGTGTTTTCTTTTGGTTAGGCTGAGAAAAGAACATGAGAAAGAAGCTTCAGGGATAATGTTCACATGAAGAAGTTTGACTTAAACCATTGACTCAAAAGTTGACTTTGCCAGGGATGGCAAGAACTAGCTTCTCAAACACTTGGGCATGCAGGCACAGATTCTGCTGCAGTGCTTCCTGTTTAAGCAGCCATTTCACCAGGTAGTCAGCAGGCAATGGGATGGGAAGGAAATCAGGAACAACACAAACTGCACATACAGCACATAAACACATCCCAGACAGGTCTGAAAAATGGGCTGTGTGTTTGTTCTCTGCTTTTTTTTTCTGAACCACTGTGTACACAATCCATCACAAAAGCAAAATACTAGCTCAAATTGTCCCAAAATCAAGCCACAGAAACGAACAGATAGTTTTCCAGGATATTTGCAAATAAATGTATCAACCCAGCTCCGCACATTGAGACATTTAATTAAATGACTTGATTTTTGTTATTTTTCATACCACAGGAAAAAAAATTCTCCCTTTGGCAGAGAGTCCTTCCTCCTTAGATCTCAATCTCTGCCTAGTAGGACTTTTATGCACATAAACCTTGAATTGTCTTGGCGCACACAAATCACAACGGATTTGGCTGCTTGATGATAGGAGCTGCAGTAGCTTATTCCCATAAACCAGAAATTTCAATGTGTGTAGAGCAACCCTATGACTGTGATTGGCATGTGGTTACTTTCAACCAGCTTGTTTCTCCCATGGCTGGCACTATGCCAAGAGAAGCATTTTAGTATTGAGGTGGTTGTGGAAAAGCAGCAGATGCAATAGCTTAGAAACAAAAAAAAAAAATATATTGCTTTATGAAGTGTTTTGGCTCATTTACCTGTAGTAATTACTTACTGATGACTAAGTGTCTGAGTTCAGGAAACAAAGGTTTTTTGTCTTGTACAGTTTCATTTGTCCAGTTTGGGATGGATAGGATCCACTAAACCAACACCCACGTGTAAGGTAGGAAACTCATAGAAATACTTTCCTTCATATCAGCTAAATCAGGACCAGTATGCTTTAACTGTTTTGCCCCACACTTGTGATTTCTTTCTTAAGCTACACTATGTAAGTGGATGAGGAACATCAGCTTCACTTAGATTCATCAGAGGTGTCCTACCTACCCCGGATACTGATACAGCCAGAGCCCACTACTGTGCACAGCCTCACTATATAGTTTTGGTTTTCTACCATGGGTGTCCTTTCAGTGGGGCATTAGTGCTGTGGTTCCTCAGAACTTGCTCAGCAACAAAAATGCACAAACCATTACTATGGATTGTCCACTTTAACATTTTATCAGGACCCATGTAGCTGCACAGTGATAACTTTTAAGTTTGAATCGTTACATGGCATATATTTTCATTGCAGATGTAGCAGAAGCTTAAAGCCATGGGTGGATGCCTCACCACATGTGTTCTCCCCAGATGACCTCTCATATCCACAAAGTTGGATCTTTTCTCAAGCACTCAGACTGCCTTTTCCACAAATCTTGGGGCTCAGACTTACAGTGAAGTTATTGTCATTTAAGAAGTTTGCCCTGAGTCATTAGGACTGCCAAGGTGAAGGTTCTTCATTTATCTCTTTTTTTCCAACGTTTTACCTTTCAGTTGTGACAAGTTCAGAATTGAGCTCCCTGCTGCCAGCCCTCACTCAGCTGATGCACACTGAATTGCTGCAGCAGAGCATTGTGCTCAGCACATGAATGCACTGATTTATCAAGTGTGACATGCTACTGATGGCTTCTTCTTGTGCCCTGTGAATCTGGGTGTTCTAGTGGTATACAAAACAATAAAGGATTACTTGTCTTTGTGATGATTTTGGCCATAAGAATAACTTATTTCAGCGTAGATGAATGAGGAAATAGTATTTGCTATTTGTACCCTTTATAGCTGGATGATCTCTGAATTTAAATGAAATTATAATTTTTAAAAGGCAGAACATCAACTTACATGACCCTTGGATAACATATATGAAGTGTTTAAAAAATCTGAACTTTTTTTGGTGAGAGAAAAAAAAAAGAAATCCTTTATCATACTGGATTTATCATACTTTTATCTGCAGAAGGAATGCTGCTTCCAAGTTTATGGCAGCAGAGTTTTAGATGAAAACAGATTTCAAAGTCCTGAGTAAAGAAGAAGTTATTGCATATGATCCATCACAGCATGAGAGGGAATGAACAACACATCTTGCACTTCTCTGTCTGAGAGGATGTGAAAGCATCTGCAAGTACTCTTACTGAAAGGTAAATCAACGCTCTCCACTTGTCCTGATCAATGCATCAATTGCAAGAAACTCTCAGATACCTTAAATCAATAGCAGATTTTTAGTTAAGACTCAGGAATGAGCCAAAACTAAAAATTCAAGGCAAAGAGCAGCTGTAAGTTGTGCCATTTTTCTCCTGCAAACATGAAACTGAGGTAAAAGCCATCCCAAATCTGGTCCCAAAGGCTGTCCCAGGAGGATGGCAGGTGACTCCTGTGACACTGCACCAGGCAGGCAGGGTCAGTCACCAGACTTACAATGAGATGTCCAGGCTTGAGCATGGTCCTGCTGGGACAATTTGTATTGGTGAGTGGCTTCGTACGTGGCCTGGCCTCTGTGGAAGGGACCTGCCAGTGTGCTCCTCTGAGCCACCTTTCTCCTGAAAAACAGGGAGTGAGTGAGAAGGGAGTTATTTAATGCATAGCCTGATTTGTGGATACTATGTACATCCTTACCGGAGATCTGGGAGAGCGGCTGCGCTCTGCCCTGGGACCAAATACAGCCTGACAAGAGACAAGTGCCACGGCAATTCCCGGGCAATGGAGCACTAATAAATCCTGAGTCCCGCGTGCCCAGCGCCACCTGCCCAGTTCCCCCACCAGGAAACTGCATTACAGAGCGAGACACCATCTCCCCTTTCCCTCTCATTCCTTTTCATCTTGTGGTTGCTATGCCACCGAAACAAAATGTTCCTCCTGACAGCAGCGCTAAGCAAAGCTCAGTTTCTGCAAGATCATTATTCCAGCTCTCACCTTGCCCCCAGACTTCCCGTGGATCTCGCGGCGAGCTCTGGCGCTCGGAGCACACCGGCCCTTGGAGGAAGACAGAAAGCGGAAAGGACACACCGCTTTCCAAGTGCCCCGCTGGCACCCTCGGATCCTGGTGCTCTTTCTCTCAGCCTCGGGCTCCATGTGTGACCCTCAGCAGGGCCTTGTCCCTGTCTCCCCGCGCCCCGCGGGCCGCGGCTCGGCCGTGACCCCGCCGGGGCTCCGCTCCCGGGCACAAAGCCCCCCGGGCACAAAGCCGCACAGAGCGCCGTGATCCCAGCCCGCCGAGCAGCCCCGGGCCTTCAGGGCAGCTGGGAGTGCTCAGGCATGAGCAGATGATTAAAAATAAGCCGACTCAGGCCCGGGGGACTGAAACAGTCAGAAAAAAATCCAATCTGGAAACGTAGAGCAATAATCAGTGATAAGCAGGTACGGAGTAAGCAGTGATAAGCCACGTGGGAAGCCTTTGCCACCAGAAGCCGTGCTGCTGGTTGCAGCTGTAGCTCTGCCTGTGCTCGTTTTCCTTCTGTAGCCACAGCAGTGTCAGAAATGCAGAAGTGGAAGTTTTATCTTTCTTTGATTCTTTTCCTCTCTGTGAAAAGGGCTGCCACACGCTTGGCTCAATAAACCCAGCTCACTTTCTGTACAGACCAGTTCATGGAAAAAAGACATAAGAGGGAAAGCAGAGAAAGGCAAAAGTCACCAAGATTCACCCATGACCCTAAAGAAGTCCCAGCTCGTGACCAAAGCTTTCCCTAGGAAACTTGTCACATGCCAAATGTTAAACTTCTGTCTGGTATAATTGGCTTCAAATCCAAGTAAAGGCTCGAATAAATTGATGCATAAGCTACAGGGCAAAAAAAGATATTAAAAAGAAGCAAGAGAAAATGTTGGAAAGGTCTCAAAAATTTTTACTGGAATATGTTAACAAACTATATATTTTTAATTCTTCAGCATCTCTTTTCAATTTAAAACAAAAACTGTGTATTACAAAAAACCTGCAGACACTGACAGATGTTTTCCTTTTACGTATTTATGTTTCTGAAAAGAAAACCACTATGAGAAATAGTGATCAAAACAACGTTTTATTTTTTTTGTCAGAAATCACTTTTCTTTTCACATTGGTTTCAAACTTGTGCTTTCCTGAGTTCAGAGAAGACCTCAGTGCCTGGGCAGTGCCACTTCTTGACTGCAAGCAGTGCTGAGCATAACACATTTTTCCTGTTCTGGAAATTTTTCCTGCTTAATAGAGGGAAAATCCATTGAAATGAGAATTTCCAGCAGAGGATCTAATAACTTAAGGCACTAGCATAAGTTTTTTCTGAACTCACCCAGTGCAGAGATCCAACAACTGAGGGCATTGCAGGCTGGAGTGTATGGCTGAATTAAAAAGAGTTTTACTGTCCTTTGAGTGGACAAGTAAGGCTGCAGTAGTCAGTCTCAGAGCTGCCTCTACCTCCTGTCATCCCCTGAGGCACTTCCTGAGCAGTCTTATCTATTTTATAGGGTTTCATATGGCTCTTTGCATGTATGAATTTCATCTCACCGAGTATCTGCAGAGTTACTTACTGAGTTTATATGTTGTGCATGCAAAACTTGATTCCCAACACATCTGCAAAACCGCTCCCACACAGCACTAGGGAAGACACCTAGCTCCTTTCAGCATTGTGACATGCAAGTTACTCTTCAAAGTTGTCACCCCAAAATACCTTTTGACTTGTAGGCCATTCCTTGGGGCACTACACTTTGGTGTTGAGAGGGGTGAGTCAACCCTCTAGCTGCTATCTCCTGCTGGATAACTGTTGGGCTCAGAAAAATTGGAACATCCTCAAGAAAAAGCAGGGAAAAAAGAATGTGGAGGAACTGAATAATAAATAGCTGCAGCAGAAATGCCTGATTAGTTGCAATTGTAAGGTCCCCCTGTTCTGGAGCACCCGACTGTGAATTGAAGGGGTCTATAGCTACCTCAGGGTCAGTTTTGGCTTTTTTGTTTTGTTTTGTTTTGTTTTATTTCTCTGAGAATATTAGGCAAATAAGTTTTAGATGTCTTTTTTGATGTTATTGCTCATCCGTAACAAATTTTGCCACTTTGCTGACTGTTTTTCCATATTTGCATGTTGTCTGGGGTTTTTAGCATGCCAGGTAGATTGCTCTGTGAAGAAGACAGGTTTCCTGTGACAGCAAGATACACAGAGGGGCAGAGCAGAGCTGCTGTACTCCCCACCTGTCATCCAAGCTCTTCATTGAGTTCACCCTCTTTCAGGTTTACGTCCTTTGAAAAGGATGAGAAAATAATTGCTTCTCCTCCTTAATAGTGGTTATCAACACCACTCTCATTCCAAATTCAAAACACAGCATTGTAACTGCTACTGAGAAGAAATTAACTCTACCCTAGCTGAAACCAGGACTGGGGCCCAGAAAAAACATCCCTAGGAAACAGACATTTGCTATAGTCTGACTCAGCAGCAAAAGCAGTAACTCACTGAGTGTTGGCAGAACACCACTTAAGAAAAGCCATAAAAGCAAGAAAAGGATTGGTGGACTGTACGTGCTGCTTCTTGCTCTGCACCTGACTGGTGAATGGAGAATTCAATCTCTAGTATGGCCAAACCAGCATGTTCTACAGTGTTAAATTGCTTGGATAAACATCCTCCGGGAAAGAATTAGCAGTTTGCAATAAATTTCAATGTGGTCATGCATTTCAATTCTTTTCTTTCTGGTCATTTGGTCAAAAGAGGTTTCAAATATTTTGGTGTGGAATTCTGAGAAATATATTTGCAAATTCTAGGGTCAAAAATTCCTTGGAACATGTACAGGACGCAACCAATCAATTTCTCCAGATAAGCAGAGTATAATTCACTTACTACATTCATTAGATCTGCTTCTATCAAACTTGCTTAATTTTTAAGCTAAAGATTGCTTACCTTAAGTAATGTTTACTGCTTTTTGACACTGAGAGACGCACCAAAAAAATGAAGAGAAATTACCATTATACAAAACTCCAATCAAATTCTCAAAATAGTCTGATCAAAAATAGAAATCATTTTCTCTAAGTACCACAAGATTAAATAATAATATCACTAGGTTGTCTTCTAATTGCATTCTGCTTCTTTGAACAATTAGATGTACTTACATTTTCAAGGAGTCCTCTGCAAACATGAGGATTAGAAATGAATGCTTTACTTTTTAAATGCAATTAAGACAAGCAAACAAACAATTTCAGCTTCAGTTGGCATAAATCAGTCATACTGGTGGAATTACAGTCTATGCCGAACTGTTTCAGTTAATAACCACAAGTTCTTCCCATACATATTTTTTGCCACTTCATTTATCTCACATGCTGCTTCTTTCCCAGTCTTGTAGTGAATTCTAAAAAATTAAAATGTGAATTGTTGCAAAGCAACATATTTTCCCTCAGACAGCCTGAACCCTTTGTCTTGAACGATAACTGATGCAGCTGCAGGCTAAAACATTTGTGCCTGCAAGAGGTCTTCTCCTAGTGTGTATAACTACTTGTACTAAATATTCTCAAAACCTGAAGCAGTTAACTTAGGGTCTCTCTGTGGTCTTGGAACACACTACAACCAATTGCAGCGTAACAGCAGTGCCATAAGACCTCAGGTTAGGTCAAAATCAGTCCCACGGGCTGCAGTGTTATGCATCTACATGGGGCAACCAACACAGCGGTAGGAGTGCAAATACATCCGTTTCTACCTCTCTGTTAATTCTGCCTTGGTTTTGGTTGTCTTGCTCTACTTGCTACTCTTCTTTTATGGGTCACTTGGGAGGTCAAGATGGGGGGACAGGGCTGGATCCCAGCCTGGAAAGCTGCAGTTCCTTTTGTGTTTACCTGTTTGGACTGACTCATTCTCTACAGGCTTTGAGGGCTCTGTGCACTCTTCTCTTGCTCTGATCCGGACCTCTTCCTTCTCTCAGAAAACAAACCAGCCCAGACCCAAGACTGGAAGACCTGAAGATAAATTGAAGAGTCACAGGTTTTTGTGGCCTTGGCACTCTGCTTTCCCCCCATTTTAGGGAGCTTGTTCTTGTTTTCCTTTCTCTATCACCTTTGTTGGGGCAGGAGCAAGTCTAAGTGATGTAAGCAGACTCCTCACAAGGTTTGATTTCTCAACTTGATAGTCCTGTAACATGACTTTAATGCTCATAACATTTTATAGCCACAAATGATGTAGCTGTCTCTTGGTGCCTGGTTGCCAGAATAGCAAAGAAGTGCTAAGTGAAAGGCCTATTTTACATTAGGCATAATCCATTTTAAAGTGAGTGCTTCAATTTGTAATTTCCTGCCCTAAACTGCTGGTATTCCTTTTTGTTTAACTTCTATGCTGAAAATACCTCATTTCAGATACTTTAACACAGAAATGTTTCTACATAAGTTTAAAAAATCCAATTGTAATATAATTTTAGAGTCCAAAATGGCTTTATGGGCTGGCTCACTGCATCTTTTTTTCTTCTTTTATTCTTTTATAAAAAGCAAATTCCAGTTGTGAGTTCACGAGCTGTAATAGAAAGAACATGCATATCTTAACTCAATAGACTACAAGTACAATTTACAGTTTTTGAAGGGGAATTCTTTCCACAGTTCACCAGACAGAAGTAATTTTCTGGTTTATTCTTTTCAGAGGTTCTATTTCAGCAATAGACCAGGTTCTCCTCACTGCCACCCAAGGATCGCAAAATTCTGGCAACCCTTCAGCTTATGATAATACTTTTCAAACAGGTGCAGCACATTCCAGTATAGAGCTGATGGTATTTAGGGGAAGAGCATAGAGGAGAAATAAAAATCAAGAAACAGGAGAGAAGGTGACCCTCACTTCATGGTACTGCCAGCCAGAGTAAACAGTATCTGTTCTACTGTGGCTTTTCATGTGCGGAGGGTGGCCTAGGGAGAACCTGGAAATTCTCTGTCTCTGAGGGTAGATATCACTCTTTGATGACACCCTTTCACTCAGCACTGTGCATGAGCTACAACAGAGGGAAAGGGAAAGCTAAGACTTCTAGAAGACAGCCCTGAGTGAGGACTGAGGTCCTGGAGTGACCAGTCCCTCCCATACCCCTTCTCCTTTCACCATCACTGTTGGTGCATAAAAACCACAACCAGGTGGGGTTTGGTGTATGACAAATTGACAGCATCAGACAGCATCAAAGGCCCTGAACAAGGCACTGAGGATGATGTTTTTCACTCCTGCCCTCCAGAGAACCTCGATCTTTCTTAAATAGCACAGAAGGGAACATCTTAAAGCAGCAGAGGAATATAATAACGGCAACTACAATACAGCATCTGTAGAGGAACACATGAGGAAAAAAAAAAACCAAAGACAAAGAGAGAAGGTCAAAACTTTATATTTGCATAAATAAAATATAATCGTTCATGCTAGATTTAGTCATGCCAGTATTAAAATTCATTTCTTGTCCAAAGCATACTATTTTGCCTGTTTCACAAGTTCAAAAGTGAATTCTCAAGAGATTTTTTTGTCTTACATAAAACAGAAGCATTCATGCATTTATATATTCTTCTATTCCAAATCTTATTACCTTTGCAACATATCTGAGTTTCCTCTGCTTTTTTGATTGCATGGTGAGAATGATAGAATTTATATGTATTGGTCTGTAAGTCTGCCTTCTGTCAGTATTACAATAGCCATGGTTCAAACATTTTAAGATAAAATTCATCAGTGCAGAGAGATTAAGAAAGCAGAAGACATTTAAAGTGGCTTCATGAATTCTGCATCTCTTCAGAACTTTTCCATTAAAATTTCTAACCACAACAAAATGCCTCATTGGTCCAGACTGACAATTCATCCATCTGTTGTCTGGCCAACAGAAGATATTTACAGGTACTTTGGGAAAGAGAATATAAAACAAGCCATATCCCAAGTGAGTGCTGGTATCCCCCTCCTACCCACACCCTCTGTGCAGCACTCTATATTATATTTCATCTATAATTTTATTCCTCTGTTGCCTCATACTGTGGTATCATGCTTCAGATTCTTACTGTATTGTGGAAGGTTTAGACTATACATTATTCCCATGTGCAATAGTTCAGCAACATTATGTTTGAGATTCTTCAGAAGTCATGGCACCTTCAGTATCTAGTCCTGGCAATCTGTAAAATTTGTCCTTCTTCACTCAAAAGCCTGAAATGGAAATACCTCCAAGAAATTCTTTTATGGCTTGCATAGTAGCCTGACCCGAAAAATATGTGAGGTTTTCTGCTTTGACGAAGATATTCTTATCATTTATGTCTGAGGCATTCTGCAGCCAATGAAAGGAAAAGGCATCATGTCTTTTTCTGGGATCCTCCCTTCCTTCAGGCTGTGCCTTGGTGCACAGACAGCATCACCCAGCAAGCAGCTGGCTGCAAGGGATGCATAGCAGCAGTTCATTTCTGAGCCCCTCACCGTGTCTGGCCAGCCTTCTCTCCATGGCTATTGCCTCATCAGGAGAAAAATGGTTTAATGACATATTCTGTTCTAATCTAATTGCTTTTGGTTTGTGGCTACAGGGTACCCCAGGCAGAGTCAGCCATTTAGCATTACACTCCTAAAAATCTATATATAATCTGTACACACTGCCACTCCAGCCTGAGCATCATCTGTAATGTCAATGAAGTCTGTGTCCATCGAGGTCTGGTACTGGTGCTGCCCCAGAGGTGTCTCACAGCTGATTGGGTACTGAAGGAATCTTGCAACAACCTACCAGAAAAAACATGATCTAGGCATGTTTTATGGAGTACTTAAGGTAAGAGGCATTAAAAAATGAAGACATTTGAGGAGCAGGAGAAAAAAACACTTCATTTTTAAATGACAAGGGAAAGGGAGTATTCTGCTGGAGCTGAACTATGCATTCTGATGCAATAAATTTCCATTTCTTAGCAGTTAAGCCTGGATTCCCACTTTCCATGATTATGATTCCTAAAAAGCAAGAGGAAGTAATTACCTCATAGATATAAATTTAAGTGAGGCTAGATGAGTCACTAGAAATATCATGAGAGAGCCCTCCTGGAGTGATAAGTCTGAATTAGATGGATTAACAGGATCCTTCTAGCTCCAGGATCCATGCCTTAACTAAGATTTTCCATAGTTTACTAAGAGTGCTAATTCACAACTTTTCCCCACATACACAGTCTTTTTTAGAAAATCTAATATTGGCTATGTCAGGAGAATGGATGCAAGTTTTCCTGAGTCTTTGTCCTCATTCAGGTTCACCTGCTCCCTCTTCCTCAGAGGGGTGCAGAGCAGTCTGTAGTTTGACTATAGATGACAAATATGCATAATTTTGAACAACACAGGGGAGTTCATTCTGGACTTTTCTCAGCTCTTTTCAGTATTTTCCTCAACTTCCTTATCATTTCCAATCCACAACAACTTGCCTTTATTTTTTATTGCCCTGAAAACCCCCTTACTCGGGAAGAAGAAATAATTCACAGCTGGTATGTTCCTTAGTGCCTTTGCCAATCAAAACATAGAGCTTGCCTTTTACTGGCAACATGGTTATCATAATTCAAGCCACTTGGCTCTCCTGTTAGCTCTCTGGCACGTAAAGGAAAATTCACACCAATGAAGAAGAGAACCATCGCATCATTAAATATATTTATTTGAATATTTAAGTCTTTGGCTGCAGAGAATGTCTAGGGAGAGCTCCATATTTAACAAGGGAGTTTACTGAAACCACACCCACAAACAGGACTTTTACAATTTGCTAACACCTTTGCTGAGCATCCTTCTGTAAAAGAAGGGCAACTCTGGATTGCAAGGGACACTAAAAGATAAAACCAATCCTTTCTAAGGCGGGACTGCAAGGTGTTACTGGCAGAACAGGAGATCCAATTCACAATGATATCACATGGGGTTATGAGGAAATTATTCTCCTGTCAGGGAGACTCCAGGTAATGAGCTGAAAGTCAGATACAATGATCCAGGGCTTGACTGGAAGTAGCATGTGACCTGTCATGTCCCACATATCAAGCACTTTCAGACTTAGACAATCCATCCTCTTTGGGATCTCCAGGCTTGAGCTGAACCTTGCCCTTTTCCAAAGAAACTGTGTTTGAAGCACAGACTCAGCAGCTGAAAGACCACTTGCCCAGAGTGTTCACAGAGTTACAGCACAAACTCAGAGCTTGTCACTTGTCACAGGTGCTCCTGGTAACATGGTCCCTCCTCATTCCTCCTCCTTCCTGTAACTGCCATGAGCCAAGGCAGCATCCCTCATGTGCCCTCTTATGACACTCTTTCCTGTCGTGAAACAGAAGAAACCTTACAGGTTAAACCTTACAGATAAATGAGATAAAAATGAGAAAGATTAAAATCAAGATAATTCACTAGACATGCAGAGCAAAGAAAACTTTTTTTTCATAATTTTCTTTTTCCAAATGAAATCTACTGTACTATAAGAACTATTGCAACATTAAAAAGAGAACTTAGATAAAATCAAAACCCAGACAGGAAATACAGTAGAGGAATAATTTTTGATCCTTCCAAAAGATTTCACTTTGAATGAGGTTTTAGACACAAAAGGGTAGGCAAAATCCCATTAATTTTTATGTAATTGTTTAGCAAATCAAATGGACAAAACTCCTAAAAACAATATTTTCCTAAGGGATGATCAAATAAATCAGTCAAATACCTGGAAAAGGAGGTAGTTTATTAAGAATTGGAAAGTCCTCTTTGGAAGACTTCACAGGATTGTCTAGATGAGAAAGAACAGTACTAGGATGACATAAAATCCTTTCTTTTTTCCTTCTGTACACACATAAGTTCTAAGGGAAAATGTGTTTCTTCTATGACAATGTCATAAATTTGTCTATACAAATCTGAACTGACATGAGTGACAGCTGTCAAGGTTGAAATCCATTTTCCTAATGAACTTTATTAATCACAAGGAAACAACTCTAACAGGAGAGACCCATTCTGCCATGATTGGTTAAAGTGTGTTGCTCTTAGAAAATTAATCCTGATTTTCTGGGAAAATACACAAGATGTTGGTCACTGGCACCACTGAGTTCTTTGTGTCCGAGCTGACATTGCCCACAGGAATTGTCAGTTTTGTTCTAGACTAACTGGTCAAAAAAACCCCAAATGCACTATGTTCAAGGACTCATTACCCACACACTTTTTGAAATTTATAAGGTCATCTGTATACTAATGCAAATAACACCTTTTGAAAATTAAATTAAAAGTAAAATATCCCTAACTCAACAGAAGAAATATTTTTTTAATTTGTTTTATCTTTGGCCAAGGTCTAGCCTTTAGCGGCCCAACAAATAAGTAAGTTTATGTAAGTTAAACAAGTTTTCAGGATCTACCTATTTTCTTCATCATTAAAGCGCAAAACATGTTAAATTTGGAAATATTCCCCCATGCCCTAAAACATCTCATCAATCACAGACCTCTGTTTGTGTTGACATCTTTTTCTTTTCCCTCCAAAGAAAGGAAGTTGGCTAAGTAGAACATCTGCCTGGAGCCAATCTTTTCCCTGAAGGGATCTGGTGCTTATTTGAGTGAAATGAAACTACCAGTTTCCAGCAAATATTTGTGAGAGGGGAATAGGAATAAAGGCATTAAAAGTAATTGCTTGGTCAATTTTAAACACTAGCACAAGCAGCGCTTCTCTTTCTCCAAAATGGCACTAATAATAACAACTTTAGGCCCTTTGATAGTAAATCTTTCTCTTTGGTGCCTCACAATTCAATCTAGGGCTATAGATATGTTTACTACTTTTAACATATGCCATGAAAAATTCCATCCCTAAAAAGAATTTTCAAACACTGAGGGACCCAACTTGAGGAAAATGAGAAAAATGGACAGGAAGGAGACATATTTGTGCCATTTCTGTTACCCACTGCACAGGAAAGAGACGTAAACTCCATTGGAGAAGGGAAAGGAAGGCTTAGGATACACTGTATAACAGCATTTAGCTGATTTGAAGGGTCAAACCCTGCTTTGTGACTCAGAATCCTAAACTTACTGTATTAGTTTGTTTTCGGAGTTAACAAAACGTAAAGTAAAAGAACAAATCAGGGATCATTCCATTTTTATGCAGGAAAATGCTAAATAGTCCTTTAAAATTCTTTTCCAGTTGCCTCCTTTGATTAATGATAGGACATACTTGCAGGTAGCACTGAGCACAGGCGAGACACTGAGAAAAAACAGGGGCTCCGTCTGTCATGTTGCATTTCCTTGGCTTTTGCCAGTTACCACCACAGTCTCTAAATATCTGCCTCTGGGCAATGCTCCAAAGCCTTGGTCATACTGAACTTCCCAGCACTCACTCACCTCATCCCCAGGCCTCCTCGGGCTGATTCTGGCTGTGGTTATGCCTGCAACCAAATTCGGTTTGGCAGTTAGAGCACATGGGAAACATGGGGCTGTGCTTCAAGGTTCTCTTGGCTTGGACAAAGTGAAGACCGTTTTTCTTCATCTGATTTCAGGTTCCATGTGAACTATCCTCCTGTTGGCCTGGGCTGGGAAGTTTGAGGGTTCTCTATCTGATCCTACACCCTCCCCATCCAACCTATCAAAGTGTTTCATGTGTCACTGCCTCTCTCCTTTGTTCTTTTTCTCAAATCTGTTCCCTTGCTCCATTTGCCTTCTCTCAGTCTCTGGCTATTGTCATGGGTTGCAGCTCCACTCATGGCCACTGGTTTTGTTTCAGCAGAGAGAGCTGAGGATTGGCAGGGAATGAGGAGGGACAGAGATGTTCTCTGCTGCTGCTGTCAGCAGTCTGGTCCGTGCTTTCTTCTCACTCTGCCCTGCCATTGTCACCTCCATTCCCCCAGGCCTTGTCCTACAAATCCACTCCAGCGGAACGACTGTCAGGGAGCTGAAACGATATTTAGGCTTTCACTTATAAACTGGGGGTCCCATGAACATCTTTCACACTCTGTGATGGTCTTAAGAGTCCCAGTGAAGACTTTACCTCATGCTTGGTGTTGGAGCCGAGGTCTCAGCTGTAGTTAGATGTCAGAAAAACCTTCTCTAGGGGCAGGGAGGGAAGGCTGTGTGACAGCACTGTAATGAAAACATGAAAAGATGTGATGTAATGACTTTGAAATCTGTAATGCATCAGAATGCAAAGCATATGTTGAAGAAGTTTCAAATTAAAAAATCTTAAGGATATTCCGTACTTAAAAAAAACCTCTTGATTTGTTTTTTCTAGACAAAAAAAGGTTTTTCCTGCTGCCATCAGTGAACAACACGTTAATGAAAACAAATTTCCCCCGGACCTTTGATGTCATCTGAAAGTAAGATGAGAAATTGCTGTTCCTATTTAGATTTCAGGTTTCATGACGCAAGATGTCACTAGCAATGACGTCATACCACCACTTCCATAGTCTATATTTATCCAGCACTCATATCCTGACTGGATGGTAAAATTTGATTAATTCCTTCTGCATCCCTCACAAAAATGTCAGCGCCACTTGCCTCATGAGAACACACCAACAATTTCTTGCACATTGTTTGTACTTCTATAAATGAAATGCAATTCCCCACTTCAATTCTCAAATTGTCCACCAAGGTATTGGATAGTAATTTCATATACTTAATACAACATTTGCAGTATTCCAAATATCTTGTCTAATGCTTATGTTTCAATGAACTGAAATTACAATATATATTTAATCACAAGCAGTGATGATCACTATTGCAATGGACAGCAGCAAATTAACCCCATGTAATGCCTTATAATGAGGAAAATATTTGGTAAGCAATTTACAATTGAGTTTAAGTCAAGTTTCAGAAAGCTTTACATTTTTAAGTAATTCATACAACTTCATGTTCATTGAAGTAACATAAAAGCTGAGAAAATCTGATAAAATATGCTTTGATAAAAAATCACCTTATTTCTCCACAGCTGTATTTTTTTATTCTTACCTACTATTTTTAATGGCTCTGGAAAATATTTCCCATCTATTTATTTGCATCCTCAACTGTAAACCAGAATTGCTGATGATATCAGGATAGACTTTGGAACAAAGCTCATTAAATATTGTTAACCTAACTCTGCAGTCCCTAAATGGCTAGTTTCTTTTAAAATTAATGTGAGGTTGCTCCATAAGAGAACTTAGCATTATTATTGTATTGCACTATGCTTCATTGTTCTAGACATCATGAAGCGTGGTGTCGCTCTGTCTTTTTAAAGT
>WAAE01021906.1:0-46080 GCA_013400495.1 Nicator chloris
TCCCAGCCAAAACCAGTACATGGAGTCTTTGTTTTCTTCTGTGTGAAATGAGGATCACTTTGAAGTGCTCATGACTTATGTAATTGAAAGTGGTGCAAAGTGAAAGGATGGAGAGCTGTGTGCTGTGCCTATAAATTAATCTCACCACTAATTTTTTTTTTCATACAATACTCTGGCTTGAATCCAAGTTGTATGGGGTTCAGGCTGTGAAGTGCAGTGGGTAACCTTGAAAGTGCTCTGAACTGTCCTCTCACAGTCATGTCTCACTACAGAACTTTGCTGTTGAACAGTAATTAGTTTCCAGTATAAAAAAGGGTTTTGTGTTTCTTCAGTCTATTACATGTTTTGAGGCTTTTATTTGGATTTTGAAGCTGTATCCAGATAAATGTGTGATGGTAAGTTTTTTCTTTTTAGAATTCTAGAATGCTTAACAGATTGCACCACTTTTCAGTAAAAATAAAACTGTGTGTAAGAAGCATTTAGGTGGCAGAGATAAGTACCAAAAGAGTGGCAGAGATAAGTACCAAAAGAATTGGAAATGTCAGAAATTACTTTGCCTTTTGTATAATCCTAACCTAGTTTATTTGTATTCATTACAGTGACTTTTCTAATAAGATCATCTTGCAATATTTTTTATGGGGATTTGTTGGGTTTTTTTCCCATGGCATACTCTGGTATGTAACAGTGGGATAGACAGCAATCATTAATTCCATATTCCCTATTAAGTCTCATGATTTGATGTGTATCAGAAGCAGAAAAAATGTCCATCTGGCCTAGTCTTTCCTCCTGCCACAATCAGTACTGGGCTTCTACAGAAGGGTGGGTAGTGTTCCTCTCTCAGAATATATTCCTAGTCATGTATTGCTCAAGGGTTCTGTAAATGCAAGATGTTATTCTGTGATTTGATGGAATTTTTTTCCTTCCACAATTTTTCTTGTCCCTATTTCAAATTGTATAAACTTCCTCAGCATCAGCTGTACATTGCAACAGAAAGTTGTGCAATTTATTGTGTTTTATGAAGAAGTATGTGCCTTGTGACTTTTTTTAAGGCTTGTTTTGTTTTCTGTTACTGTTTTTCCAGTGGATTTTTTTTTACTTTTTTTTTTTTTTTGGACCTCTTTGCTCCCTTTGAGCTGTTGCTTTTCTAGTATATAGAGGCCTACATTCCTTATGGAGAAACAGTTTTGTATCTTTGATCATCTCTGTACTTCTGAATATTTTTCAGTTTTACTAAATTCTTTGTAATGGAGTAGACCAAAATTTTTTTCAGTGTATCTTACAGCATTTAATTTTCTTCTCAGCTAATACAAGGAGTTCAGCTGCTGCTTTTTTGGAAGTCTCTATCACAAACCTTTACAGAAGCCTACACTGAATTTCATCTGCAACTTTAATATCCAGTCATATAGACTCTTAAGGGCCTTCTCTAATTATTCTGTTGGCTTTATTTCTCAAAGTGATTTTGTCACTTCATTGTTCCTTGTTCTGTACAGAGAATTCATGAATAATTAAACTGCATGAGTTTTAGCCCAGATTCCTGTGGAATTTTGACTGTTTCCTCCCTTCTTATGTACTTATCTTCTAACGAATTATTTATGCATGAGGGACTTTTTCCCTTATCTTATACTTTTCCTCCTCAATAACTTCTAAAAGAGGATCTATTGAATGTGTTTTAGTAATTGAAGCTGTGTTGACTCATTCACCAGTTTTTCATATTTATACAACTTCAAATTATATTCCTTGGAATAGTGTCTCCTCTAGAAAGTATTTTTGAAACTGGAGTAATCAGGCATACTTTAGTTCTCCAACATTCTTTTAAGCAAGAGGTTACAAACCACTTGAGCTGTTGAATTCTTGATCTTTTGGGACTTTTGACTGAAGTCCTTTCAGTTCAGTGAGTTGTGTGATTTGTTTTGTAAATCTCTTTTTGCTCTGATGCTTCAACCCTTCATATCCTCTGATATGTTCACCCATTTTAAGTTTGTATTACCAAAGTGATTAATTTAACATGCTTTTGTCACATTTTAAATTTTGAAATGAATCCTTTTATTTTCTAGTAGAGTATGATATCCCGATATTTGAGAAATTTGGAAAGGGGGGAACTTACCCCAGAAGATATCATATTTCATATCATCAACAAGACTACAATGATGGTAAGTATGAGCACTACAACAGTTTTAATTATCTTTTTTTCTCATATGAAAATGTGAATAAAATTGTAAGATCTTAATGAAATTAAATTAAAATATTGAAGAAATTAAAAGTTTAAATTCTTTCCCCTAACTCGCATGCTAAGCTTCTAATGATTGATAGAACCTCTGAGCAGTTGTATCTCTGGTAAAGTTATGGATTACGGAATTCCTGACTCATATGCACAACTCTGGAAATGTTCCCTATCTTTGGCCACACACAAGTCATACAGTATAAGGTTTTGACCTTTGTGACCCTTTTCTAGCTAAAGTGTGTTAGTTTGTAATGTCCTGTTTTGCTTTAAGAAATCCTGAAGTGGGAGTTCCTATTAACAGTTTCTTAGATTAAAAGAGTAAAGAAAATTTAAGAGCAGTGATATAAACTGAGAATTAAGTGATGAAGTAAATTGTTGGAATGCAAGGCAGCACCTGCTAATGTGTCTACAAAAGTGGTTTGGACAGTAATACCATTGATACAAATCTAACGTGTTAAATTTCTAAAGGAAGTAGAGAGGAGCAGCTGAAGGATTTTCATACTTCAGGGTGTGTCAAGCGCTAGCTGAGAAGTGTTAAGAATTCTCTCCCAAGACCAGATGGCTTCACTTGCACTGTGGAATGAGCACAGCAATAAATGGAATTGTGTTACAGGAATCACAGAAATATCACACTGAGGCACTGTGAAGTTCAGTCCCTTGCTTTAAGGCAAGATTTAAAGAGGCAAAGATCTGTCACACTGACTTTCAAGTAAACTCTAAATTGACTTCAACAGAAGACATACTCTCTTTATGTTACCAGCTTCCAAGATAGCTTATCTTATAACTTAACTTTCTCTGTCTCCCAAAACATTTTTCCTGCAAATGAAAATAGTAACTAGTTACTCTATTTTAACACAGTGAAGAATTGGTCATTGCCCTTATATATCACTATATCACACACATACCTATTTTCTCGCCTTAGTTTTCTTCTCCTGCCCCAGCTGAGGCTTTTCTCTTGGCCACTTTATATATAACATAGGATACAAGTAGAACTTGGTATGTAGCAGTCACATTCATATATTGCAGAATGACCTTACTTTCTGGCCACCATTCTGAGTGTTCTTAATCTTTGGTTACATTTCCTATGTCATTTTCTTCATGACTTCAGTCCAACCAATTGCTTTACACTTTGTAGTTTCTGCATTAGATTTCTCTTTAAGTGTGTATATTGTACTTCCTTAGTGAATTTCATCTTGTTGATTTTTGAATAATCTCTAACTTCCATAATACCACTGTGAATTTTGATTTTTATCTTTAAATGGACTTTCAGCCACACTTAACATGATGTCATCTGCAATATTTCAGTGTGTTAAGTTCCATCACATGTACATCATGAGTTAAAATAGTGTATGGAAGTGGACTGAAGATAAACTGCTGGGGATGTCCACTTAAAATCTTCCCCTTTGATCAGAAATCACTGATAACTGCTCTGAATCTGTCTTGAGTATAATTTGCATAGTAAACTGATCTGCAACACTTTATGAGTTGGCTTGTGAGAATGTCCCATTGAAATAGGAAAATTGGATTAGCTACATGAGACAAACCAATTATGACTGGTTCATCACATTTTTATCTTCTCAATGGTGAATAAAACTGCTTCATAACTTACTTGTATATCTTTCTTGGAATTTAAATTGTCCAGACTAGTATATAAGTCTGAGTCTTCTATTTCAAAGATAACTTATCTGCTTTCTTTAGTCCTCTGGGAAGACCTCCTCCAGTGTAATATCTAATGAATCAGAGACTCCTTCAGTTATTGCTGAGTTCTGTAGGATGAAACTTAATCAAGAGATGCTATCCTGAAAATAGTTGTGTTATCTAAATAGATTAACATAAATTGTATTAGTCATCTGGTTGTAATTAAATTAATGTGTTGAGGATTGGTGCTCTGGTTTTTTATTCTGATGCCGTAGCCATCTCCAAATTTTGCATTGCTTGTGTTTTGATTTCTAATACACTTTTGTGGTCTTCCTGTTGATTCCATGTGTCAGTCTTTCTCTGCATTCAATTCCTTCTAGTTTACAGAAGGAAGAGGCTGGCTCAGGCACTGCAGGATTGTTAATGTGTATTTTGTTCTCCTAAATATCAGAAATTTGGTATTTGCACATTAGTAGAGCAATAAAAGCAAAGGCAGGGTATTTTCTTTTCTTATCTTACAAGTCTCCATGTTTTTCAAGCATGTTGATTATATTTCAGAATAGTTCCAGAATTTGGTCCCAGTTTTTATCTCTTAAACATAAGTTTTTGATTCTGTCTAGTCCTTCTATACATCTGTGATGAATGTTTGTTTTCTTGTAGTTGGAAAGTTAAACCAGTAAATTTCGTGATGATTGTGTCCTGTCCTCCGCTGTGGCAAATTCTAACGGGATGATGTAGCATCCATCAAGTATTTGCATGCACACATTGCATTGCAATATCTTTTTGCACTGTAACGTTTGTGTTCTGTGTATATCATTGAAGGTCGTAAAACTTTTCCAAGAGCCAGAAGGACTCAGGGGAACAACTTCCGATCACCAGTTAGTTTCAGTCCCACTGATCACTCGCTGAGCACCAGCAGTGGGAGCAGCGTCTTTACGCCAGAATACGAAGATAACCGAATGAGGAGGAGGGGCAGTGACATAGACAATCCTACCTTGTCAGTCATGGACATCAGCCCGCCCAGCCGCTGTAAGTGCTGCCATTTTGTGAACCCCACTATAAAACTCTTACGTTTCAAGTGGATCATGTGAAGGCCTAGCATGTCATCCAAACACATGCCATTAAATAACATGTTTTTATCTCTCTAATAGGCAAAGGTCAAGACTATGCTCATCAATATTTTCATTGCTTAACTTGCCAACCTTCATGTAGACTTCCAATTGGAATTTACATCTGTGATAACAAAACGTTGTAAAAGTGATTTCTTAGACCCTTTAGGACTTGAGAAGTGTTTTGTAGGTTGCAGAGACAGATGTTGGTCATGTTTTCAGTTAAACTGTACATTTTTAGTGGTACTGCTTCATACTTGTGGTAGAATTTCAGGAGCAAACATACTTTGTGATGACTTCAGTAGCTCATACCTTGTAATTATGCCTCGATTTTTTAAAAAGAAAGTTGTTTGTTTAGCATACTTTTTCTGTTTTTCAGATTAGCTATTGCTGGTTGTTTTAAGTATGTCTAGTTCTACCACAACTTATTTTGTAAATAAATTTAAGTAGCTCATGTTTTCCGTCTTACAGGGAATTTTATCGATCTTTGTAATTTATATGGTGAGGTTTAGGACGCACAGTCTCTGTTGTTGAAAAAGTAGTCTTTTAAAAAATTATTTTCTGTGTATTCCAGTTTTTCTCGATCAGCTGAATAACAAGCTCATTTGAAAACCAAAACATACTTATATTTTCAGCACCACGAGCTCCAACTAACTGGAGACTTGGTAAACTGCTGGGTCAAGGTGCGTTTGGCAGAGTATATCTGTGTTACGATGCTGATACTGGAAGAGAACTGGCTGTTAAACAAGTTCAGTTTGATCCTGATAGTCCGGAAACCAGCAAGGTAAGTGATACCAAAGAGAGACCTTAGAAAAGGCTTCTGCTGATGTGGTGTGTTCTAGACCAGACTCACATTCCTTTCCTTCAACAGGATGAACGTGTTTTGAACATGTTTTAAACCGTGTTGTGCTAGGAAACCATGTCCTTGTTAGGAATTCCATTTTGTTAGTACCATAGATAATTAGTATGCTTACCTGATTTTAATATTACATCACATTTTTTAATTTTTAGACAGATTCTTATGCTGTTAAGATGCATAATTTGATTTGGTGCAGTCTCGGTCTCTAAAATTAAACAATCTATTTTGAAGTGTGCTCCGAAATAGATAATCAGTTATACTAACAGGAATTGGAAGAAGTTATATTAGTACAGCTTTTTCTGCTAATAAATGTAAGTGTTCCTGAAAACAAATCTGTGAAAACAAATTGGTTTTGGATATGAAGACAGTTTGGGATTATTACCTGTGTTTTCATTTGGGGGGGGGAAGTATTTCTATGTTGGGGTTTTTTGTTTGTTTTGTTTCTTTTAAACTTTCTGCATCAAGACTAGCTGCTGTTACACACTGTGTTTCTCCCTAAAAAGGACAAGTTTCCTTGTTAGTTTATTCTCTCTCTAAAATTAAACTTCTCCATCTTTAAGTGCTGGATCCTGAAGGAGATAAACGGTTTAAAAGTAGCACCAATCCACTATTTCTTCTTGTCTTCTTTTCCCAAACCATACTTGCTGCTTTTTACAGGATGGGAAGAGAATTATTACTTTCCCTACATTATGACTGCGTTCTGCACTGCGGGGAGCAGGGCCGGGGAAACAATGGGTGTAAGCACGATTGCAGAATTGATTGGCTGCCAGTTATAGTTGCTGCTATTAGTGGTGTAGGATCAAAGAAAAAGTCAAGAATCATTTGTGCTCTAGATCACTAGTGTAGTTGTTGTTGCTACTTCTTCAAAATGTGTAACAGAACAACTCGTTGTGTTTTTCAAATGTTAAAATATGGTAGAATCTCTCCTGAAGCAACAGTTTTGTGAGCTCACTTGTCATAGCACTATGTAGTACTATGTGCCTTTGTGTGTAAAAAAATCTATATTCTTTCTAGTCTCAGAAGTGTGAGGGTATCCATAATAGGCTATGACAGATAAAAATTCAAGTTTTGATAAAAAACTTCTAGGTGAAATTTGGAATCTAGTCAAGTTCGACTTTGTGGGGTAGTATTTTTCCAGCATATAATTTTACAGTCCATTTCAAAATATCTTACTGCCTGTCTGTAAAATCTGTAGTATTTTGGGTGGCTCCAGAGAAAGCACCAGCTGTTAGTGTTTTTCTTTGTTGTATTTCATTATTACAATATCAAGTGGTACTCAAAGGCATTTTTAAAGTGTAGTCTATCATCCTGGAAAAGTTAAGAATTAATGCTAATTATTCCACAACAAAGATTAAAATGTGTGTGGGGTTTCTGTGTTTTGTTAGTTGTTTTTTTCACCCAAGTGGAGGCATATGACATGTTGCATAATGATCACTGACCTCATGCACATATTGATACCTGCTGTGCTCTGAAACAAACGTAACTTGGAGAGAAGGGAAACAATGAAAAACCAGCAAAATCATCCCAAAGATAATGTATAGAAAGACATCGTTTTGGTTGTTTTTAATTACCTCAATTTAACATCGATATTTTCTTGTTGGAAAATACAAAAACTTTACATTAGCTCTAGGAGTATTTTGTTACTTAGTTTGCATAACACTTCAGTATATACACACTGCTCTGCTTGAAAAAATTCAAATCCAAAATCTTGGTTTTACTACATCAAGCATGGTAAATCTGTCCTGTTTTGTCCTTTCAGGAAGTAAATGCACTTGAGTGTGAGATTCAGTTGCTGAAAAATCTGCTGCATGAAAGAATTGTTCAGTATTATGGCTTCTTGAGAGATCCACCTGAAAGGACACTCTCAATATTCATGGAGTACATGCCTGGGGTAAGCAAGAGAGCTCATCCACTTCAGCCATTGATTGTGTGCAATGTGACGAGCACCCAAGCATTCAGCTTTGCCTAAGTGCACACAGATATTTAAAACTGTCCAAGTTAAAAGCACTGAAAATGGGTACTGACAAGTGCTTGCAGCCTCCTGTCTTCTTCATTGCTTGCTTGGGTTTTCAGAATTACAGTGGTTCCTACAAAAGCTCTTTGTGTTTGGTTTTGGCATAAGTGCTACCTGGCAATGTCTTGGAAAAGACAATATTATCATTAGTAAAGTCTTAAATCTCCCTGAATTTTATTGTTTTGTTTTGCCACACTTCAAGTGTTTCTGGAAAACAAAAGATAGCTGAGATGGGGGTGGGAATAAATGCATACAGAAAATAATCTTGGTGCTTGCTTCTTGTGTGGCACCTAGTATATGCTGAATTGCTGTTGTTCTGCTTTGTTAGGAAATACTGTAAGGCCAGAAAACTGTAAATTTTCATTTTCTCACCAAGTGGGGTCAGCAGAGCTAAATGAAATGTGCTCCTATAAAAACAGAGGCTCTGTATTTCTGAATAGTTACAGCGGTCTACTTACTGTAAGACTCCAGAGGGGAAAAACAGTGTCTGGGCATTGTTTTCTTGGTTGTGATAGGTTTTTTGTTTGCTTCTTCATTTTTTTTGAGTTCTGGGCCTTTTTTTGTGGGACTTCTTGAATTTTTCTGAGATTTGGAAGGCAGTGTGACAGAAGTCATCTTAGCAGTTTGTAACTCCATGTAACAAGACAGGTTGTACAGAAATAGTTGCAAAAAACCCAAGAAATTTTGATTTAATCTTATTTTAAGCTAAGATTTGCTTACCTCTTATTTTTTACCTAAAGCACCACCCTGTAGCACATGGTGGTTTTTTTTCTTGACAATGTTTTTTTCTGAGTATAAGCTAACACAAAGGGTATGTGTTGTGTCCATCCTGAGTATCACCACTTACCCATCAAAAACTTTGAGGGTGCTGTTCTCTTTCTGTACATTGGACTGGAACTATGCAGCAGCTTGCGAGTTTTAGGGTTAAATAAAGAAGAATTGTTATTTTAAATGTCTACATTTCAGGCATAAATGTAATTGAATTTCAGTTGAATTCTAGAAGTGTTAGTGTTTTATACTTCTGTGCCATAGGGTTCCATCAAAGACCAATTGAAATCGTATGGAGCACTCACAGAGAATGTGACTCGTAAATACACACGGCAGATTTTGGAAGGAGTTCACTATTTGCACAGTAATATGATTGTCCATCGAGATATTAAAGGTAATGATAGTTCTGTGCACACTTCAGTGCTCTTTATTACTGATGCTTTCCCAATCTTATGTGAAGCACTAAAATGCAATTAAGTTTGAAATACCAAAATACTGACTTCAAATCCATGTGATTGCTTTCCATCTTTTAGTCTGGTCACTGTTACAACCTGGGGAGGGAAAAATAAGCAACTTTGGGACGTTCTAGCAGAGTTCTGGCAATGTTTCTTTAGTCTCCATCGGCAAAACAATCAAGATGAATTCCTTCCTTTACAAGAAGTGACTGGCAGAGGTGACTTGTCTGATCAGACTTCTTCTGTTTATCTGCTGGGAAGCCTGGTGAAACATTTACTTTTTGCAGATAGCTACAAGTGACTTGCAAGTGTTGCATAAGCAAGGTGTGAATATGTAGGAAGATGGTGAATAGATGTGCAGAATAGATGTGTTGAACACAATGCTGTTGTATTCCCTAATATTTTTACCATTTTTGTGTTGCTTTGTATCATCAGTGTTTTGTTCCAAAGCTGGCTGAGATATCACAGTCAATTTGTACATCTTGTGCAGATAACTGTTATGAATGAATCTGTAACACAGTTTGAGGTTTTGCTTTAAAATAGTGTGGAGACATTTTCAGTTGTGTGGAAACTCCTTTCCCGTTTCTTTTAATTTCCAGTGTATGGCACGTTCCTTACCTGGAAAAGGCCTAGGATGCAAACCAGTGTGTGCAATTCATTATTTTCTGAACTCCAGAATAGAGTGGTAGGAATGAGCAGAGAGTAAATTCTCTGGCTAGAAATCCTAGGTTGATGTTGAATTGTATCACTGAATCCAAATTTCTGTTACTGTTTCCCACACCAAAACCTTGAGTCGTTCATGGAGGTAATGCTGTGTTCCCTTCCTTCCAGGAGCAAATATTCTGCGGGATTCAGCAGGCAATGTGAAGCTTGGTGACTTCGGTGCCAGCAAAAGACTGCAGACTATCTGTCTCTCTGGTACGGGAATGAAGTCTGTCACAGGAACTCCCTACTGGATGAGTCCCGAAGTTATTAGTGGAGAAGGGTATGGCAGAAAAGCAGACATCTGGTATGTTAAAAAACCCCTTCTCTACTGAAAAGTGTCATTTCATTTTCAACAGAGTGTAGGTGTTTGTTATCTGAAGCTGCAGTGTTTCATCCTGGGATTTAAGCTGTAGAAGGTGGCAAATGTGAGCACTGACAGTCATATTTGGAGAGTCTTAACACTGAAATGTAATTTTTCATCTGGCAATTTCTCAGCCCTTCATTTTAGATATCATAAGAGAATCCTTTTAACTGACCTTGCATGAAGTTAGGATTACCAAACTGTTTGTTAGTTCTGGAGAGAGAAGTACTAAAAACAATATGTGAAGCTTTGAAACATCAGTTCAGTCAATGTCTTGTAATGAAACTTCAACACTGAAATACCTTTGATGCAAGGCAGAAAATAAAATGCTACTCCTCTAAAAGTTGAACACTGAAGAGTGAATTTGCCAGATTTAAAAGGGTGTATCAAAAATTATAATAGTTTAAGTTGTTATTAAATACTTAAGAACTAAGAGGGAAAGGTAATTTTCAAACATGAAGGTTAATGAAATATTGTATATGCCACATTCTAAGTGGCTCCAGCCCAGTGGACAGATGACCTTGGCAATGAGACGCTTGCACTGCAGCTGATCTGTGAATATGCAATAATGGTCGGGCAGGAGTAGTAACACTGTGAGTTTAAAAAGGAACTACATTGTATCCAAGCAATGGCAATATTTTTAACCTCAGGGAAATTAATTTAGGCTACTTCAGATTACTTAGTAATTACTCTTATATGCATGTATAATAGGTCAAGTTTATAGGAAAGAGCAATTGACTTGTTCAAATTTGAAGTATTGGTACCAAGGTTATTGTGTGTTTTTTGGTGGAAACTTAAGAAAAAATACTGGACAGCTGTCAGTCAATAAATCCTTATTGTGTAAAGCAATGTACCTCTCTTTAAGCACGAAACTTCTTGCAATCATCTTGAAAAACATTCAAACTTTCTAAGTATTGGGAAATGATTTCAGCCTATCCATTTTGCAGTATCATTCACTTGTTATTGGGAGATGCTCATCTTTAAGGACTTCCGGAACAAAGTTTCTCTGGCCATATGTATGCCCTTCTGTGTTCCTAAAGTCTTTAAACATTGTTCCTAAACAAAGATTGATTGGGAACTTAAAATTTTTGTCAATCTAAGTATATTTTTAGTATCTGTAACTAAAAGAGAAGATACTATGAAGAAGGGCTTTTGTTCTTCAGCTGCCATATTATGTTTGCACACTATTCACTGGTGGTAACTTGTGCATTTGTAATGAGCTGGCAACACACGTGGCGTGCACAGGGCATTCCTGATGGTTTGCATTTCTGTTTAGCCCCAAGGAGCAGGAAAGCTTCCAAGTGCAGTGCTGAGCGTGGCCTTTGTCAACCTGCTGAGCACTAGATGCTGGCAGTGCCCTACCACAGTTGGTATTGCCTGGATAAATATGTGATTATCCCTTCACTGAGGAAGTAGCTTTCAGCCTAGGGAAGTAATAAAGTGGATACATACGTAGTGATTTGTGTAACTTTGAGATGAAGATGAGATAGTAGTACATGTTGGTTTTTTCCCAATGCCTGTTTTGTGCTGAAGCTACTCTGTAATGTTAAGTGGACACTGCTTATTTGTGATATTTTAGTCCCTCTCTGCTATTTCTTGTTTTCCTGGAAGGGCATGACTATTGTAACCTGCTGTTTCACTTCTGCCTCTGTTTCAGGAGTGTAGGTTGCACAGTGGTAGAAATGCTCACTGAGAAGCCCCCGTGGGCAGAGTTCGAAGCCATGGCTGCCATCTTTAAAATTGCCACTCAGCCAACCAACCCCCAGCTCCCTCCTCACGTCTCCGACCACGCTCGGGATTTCTTGAAACGGATTTTTATCGAGGCCAAGCTGCGACCGTTTGCAGATGAACTGCTAAGACACACGTTTGCACACTATCACTAACACCTGCCTCAACTCGGCTTGCATCTACTGCATTTATTTTCTATTTGACTGCACTTTTGTTTTTTATTTTTTACAAAGACAAAGGAGAAAAAAGACAAGAGAGAATATTCTCTTGAATCTTTGTTTCACTTAGATTGTAAACAATCTAAATTTTGTATCTAAAATGAGAATCTCCTCTCCCCCCCTCCCACCAGGACTAGAACTTTTTGTTTCTATAATGTACTGATGTGGTTGATGTAGATAAAGCACTTTAGTACATATTTGTTCCTTATTTAAAGAGGAAAAAAAATTACAAATGCTTGGACAGTCAGGAACTGTGTGACTTTTTCTGACACCGCTGACTGACTCAGGGTGCAGGGAAAAATAGACATGCAGCTAAAGGACAAGAAGGTTACTTCTGTGTGATTCTTATCTATGTTGTAGGTACTTGCAGCAGAGAGTTCTAAGTTCTTATTATATTTTAGCATTTAATCAGTTTCTGGAATTTGCAGTTTAAGCAGGAGCATGTGGTTCTGAGAGTTAATTGATGAAGCTGGAAGAACTTGGAACTCTTTGTACAGCAGCATGTCTAGCTGGTACTTCTATGTGACCAAAAGAAAATAATAAAAATGAGTTCAAAACTGATGTACTAGTTAGAGGTTTTGGTGTAGAATTATTGTATTATCTTAATAGGAAAATAATTACAGGTAAACAAATTATGGGCCCAGACTCCTAGAAACTGCTATACTGCAAAGGGGAAATTTTCCATGCTAGACAAGGGTCAGCTATTGGATGTAAATAGTTAGGAGAAAGCCTCCTGCTCTATCTGCCAAAGACAACCTCTGTTGCATAAGCTTCGAGGGAGACAGTTATCTTAGCTGATAAAAATACTGATGTTGAGGGTCAATTCTCCTCCGCAGTCCGATGAATGGCTGCAGGGGAAAGGGAGTGACTAATCCTTGTGCAGTATATGAGTTACTGGATTCAGAATGAGCTGTAAGAAATGTTTTCAAAGCTGTTGAGAGGCGCTAGGATGGAATGTATGTCAACATCAAGTGCCTGAACAATATAAAATTCTTCCTAGTCTGCACTAAAAAAAATTGATTTAGTAATGCAGGTCAGTCATCTAGGATGTGTTGAAAATTCCTGAAATAAAGTCAAACATCTCTTAACATCAGGAATGAGTCACTGAGAAAGCTAAGACTCCAGTTATATCTTTAATAAGGTTGCACTGATGAATCCTATAAATAAAGAGGCACAGCATAGAAAATTGTACAAAGAGCAGGCCAAAAGTGCAGAGAGAGCCAGCAGTTAAATAACATGAGTGTGATTATTCCAGCCTGAAAATCCAGATTGGTGTTTGTCAGATTTCCAACTGTCCTAAAGTGTACGTTAATTACTTTTTCTACTTCTGACAGAGAATAATAAAAGAAGTAAAAATCTGAAATACTGCTTCTCAGTTGAGAAGCCCAGGTGTACTGATCAGGTTGTAGTGAATAACTGACTTTTCACAACAAAAAAGTCAGACTCCCGTATTTTTGTAGAAGAACAGAACATAAATAATTTAAAGGGGCATTTGGAAATAAACTATTGGAAGACAGAACTGAAATTATGTTTACTGTTTTGGATGATTCATTGCTTGCTTTTATTATTTTTTAAAGGCAGAGCAGGCTGGTACTGTGACCCTTGTCTAGGCTGACAAGGCTCTGCATCTTTAGAGGACTATCAGATTTACAAAATGCATGGAGACAGAACAATAAGCTTACCCATTCCCACAGTCACTCACATATGAGGTTTCTGAATTTATTCTGCTATATTCCATATGTTTTACCAGAGCATAAGCAGGAGTATGGATCTATCCTAATCCCTTTACCTGTAGTGAAGTAAGAATGACTTTTTTATGGCCATCTCTCCAGAGACTGAGAGTAGTGATTTCTTCAGCTTATGTGAGTATTTTACCCAACTTACAATTTTCTTGGTCAGGGTGCACAACTGTGCTAGGTTACCTGAGCACAGGAAGAACTAGTCAGACCAGGAAAAGTTTAAAAGGCTGAAAGCAAAGCCAGCTTGTACCGACTTTTTGTTTGTTTTTTTCTCTGTCACTAGATAAAAGCTATGAAGCAGCCTTTAAGAAGAATTGGTATGTACTCTGCTGTAAGGAACCTTTGCTTTATAAGCAAAATATAGTGACAGTAGGAATGGGAAGTTTAATGTAGAACCTAATAGTTTATATAGGTAATTTTCAAGGTCATGTAATTGAAATGATTGATTTCAGACTAAGAAGGTATCAAAATCAAGGTGAAAATGTATATAAAAATCAGTACTGGTCAGTGATACCTGAAAAGGTAAGGAAATTTTATATTACCAAAAATATTAAAGGACATTAAAGGGAAAATGTAACCAGGTTTGTCTGTAGCATTCGTAACATTTAAATATACTATTCTAATGAAAAACTGCACTCTCTGAAGCTTGAAAATTTTCAGAAGCTAGTTTTCTTATAATGTGACCTTCCTGTGAGACAGTGCTGGATCATGTATATTGCAATATCATTTCCTTGTTGTGATTTTTAATTACTGAACAATCAAATTTGCTGCTTTGGTGCCTTTTCTAAAGAAAAGGCATTCAGTCATGACAATGGTCAGTGTTTTGGAGCCAGGAAAAAAGCAACTTTCAGAATATGTTTTTCATCATGTCTTTCGCATGTCAGAAAGCTGCCAATGTAAAGACTGTGCTTCTTAAATGAAGTTTAAGTAAATGAAGTGATTCTAGTAAAATTTTACAAACATAACCAGGCTTAGGCTTGAGCTATTTTTTTTCATCCTAAGGAGAATTTCTCTACTGACTTGAATAACTTACAGTAAATTAGTTGGTTATTAACACAAATATTTTGAGCTAAATCAGACTTTTACCAAGAGGTTGGCTATTACTTACCCCTAGTGGGGTAATGTAGTAAAATTAGCTGTGTACAGAGTTTGTTAAACACTTACAAGGACTCTTGGGGTGATGGTGAATGACCCCTCATTCTAGAGTTTTGAGGGTGCATGGAATTTCATGCTTTAAACTCCATTGGAGGAGGATTGCAGAGCCAAGATCCCTGCTCACAACTTCTTGTATCTCACTTTAAAAGCCACCAGCATTTTAGAATCACTTATTGGTCTTAATTGTTGAATCCAATCATAAGAAAATGCCAGTGAAAGCAATACTGCTGCAGGGTTGGTTTGCTTTTCTGTAAATGCCACAATGAAGCTGTACTCTCAAAAAATAAGGGTTGAAATCCATGGTGAGTATGTGTATTTTCAAAAGTCTTACTTATCTAATGATTTTTGATATTCTGTCTGTTGCACACATTAAGTGACAAAAGCTACTTCTGTGGTATGGTTTTAATGGTGTAACTAACACTCCTGTTAGAGTATGACTCAATGTTTCAGTTGTGTTCGAGAAAGTTGTTTATTTTTTATTTGGGTGATAGAAATATCCATGGAAGAACACAAAAAGGTATGGATCTAATAATTGCGTAGTTAAATCTACAGTCTTCTTTTCCTGACAGTTTAAATATAGTCTTAAAACTTCTAACTTGATTTCCGATTCAATTTGTAGCTGAACAGTCCTTTCAGTAAAATAAAATGAAAAGTTTGGGGTTTTTTAGCTAGTGCCTTTTTCTCTGTATGCCTTAATTTTGTTCGTGTTAGAACACCATATTGAAATATGTCATACAATTCCATGTCACCAAAGCAGTCTTAGAGAATGGGTTTTTTCAAAGTGCCCAAAGCAGAGTTTGCCTAACTGCATTGAAAAGTGCGCTTGAGTTCTAATCAGCAACAGACATTCACATTCAGAGCTTCAAAGTGATTTTTGGCTTCCTGTGCTAATACACGTTTTGTATTTGCATTCTGAAGGTTGTACACCAATGCACATGCCAGAAAGAGGATTTGTCTGCATGCACAGAAGTAACTGGATTGTCAGGATTTGGCTTCCTGGCTCTGGGTACCAGACTCTGCAGCAGTTTCTTACTGGGCTTGAAAGCCAAGTTGGTACATTTGTAAGCGTGGTACTGTATTAAAAGCTGTTTACTTTCAGTGCACAGGGAGATGATCTGTCCAAGCAAACCAACAGATTTCTTTCCTGTGCCTTTTGGATAATCATAATGCTGCCGTTGTCTTGACTGAAAGCCTCATAGCACCCATAGGTACAGTGCAGTACAGCAAGCCATTCTTTTGGACAGCATAGAGCAATGTGTAACTGCAGCTTCAGAGACTTGAGCAAATTGGTCAGATCTATAGTTACTTATAACCAATTTCTTACTTTTTTAATCTTGAAAGACTGTGTCACACATATAGAAAAGTATAATGTGTGTGCTTGAATGTAAGTCCCTGTGGTGTTTCTGGAAAAGCTAAAGTATTGCTGCCAGTGTCATTTCTTCTTGCTGGTAACTTGCTGTCTTGTGGCAATGACAAGTGTGCAGTGTAGAATTACATACAATTACCAAAGCTTTTCTATCCCATATACATATAGCCAAAAGTGATGTTTCATGTCACTTACAGATAGTGTATATCCACCAGTAAGCTGTTGTTGACTCAGTAAAGCAGGTACTAGTAAAAAGTGATAGCCACTGCCCATATTTCAGACATGTGGGTGTTTACAGTTGCTGTTCTGATATGCAAAATTCATGTTTGTATTAAAATTAAGAGTTTTCTTTTTAAAAGCTCTTTCTAATTTAATCCTACTGTTGTCATTCTAAAATTACTGCATAAGCTTGGTGACTAAAACCTGGTGATTTCTGTAGCTGGGTTTGAACCTTGAGACATTTCAGGAACACCATGAAGATAAAATTGTGACCTCATCTGTTTTGTGCACCATAGTGAGAATGTTCCAAAGCTCTGGGAAGCAGCTAGTCCTCCTTATGTGACAGCCAGATGTCACCCACAGATACCTGGGTGTGGATGCTGCCTTCAGGAGCCACTGATGTGCACTGAGGGGTCACACAGGTTTGCTATCAACCCAGAGTTTCTGAATCAAAATCTGTGATCAGAAACAAAGGAGCTCCTTTCTCATTTGATATCCCCCACTTGGCCCACATCATTTATTTTTCTTTCTAGCTGGCAAAGCTTAAGTCCTGCATAGGTGGTGGCCTGTGATTGCTCCTGAATAAGGTGTGTGTCCAGCTTTAGACCAGGGAGCCCATCACTTGAACCCAGGATGCTGCAGCTCCCGGTTTCCTGGTGCAATCCTTGGGTTTCTTCTAGCAATATATACGTATATGGAGTTGAGGGGCAGATGGGGTGGAGAAAATTATATTTCTCATGTTTTAGAGCAGTCACACCTTGGCTAGGGCTTAGTTTTCAGAAACTTGTTTTAAAGGGAGAGGACCTGGATTAAATGGCATCAAAATTGTATCTCATAGTTTAGCCCTTATGTTGAGTCTGCAGGTAAGGATTGGAGGTCAGGGTTTTCTGTTGAGAAATAAGGAAAAGGATACTCCAGCTCATGAGTGGATAGTCATAGGAAATACATCAGAGCTTTTTTGTGCTTTTTACCCAAAAACTACATGATCCTTTTTCCCCAGAGGTTTATATAATGTGGATGTAAAAACAAGGAATGCATTTTCTTTTCTGAGCAGCCATTAGATTGTCAGTTCCCTAGTGTTTGTTTCTTGTTATTACCAGTGAAAAAAGGTGGTGTCACCCTAAAATTGGAATGGTTTATTAAAGCATAGTGTCTGTCATCTTGCAGGAGTCGTATAATGGAGTATCACTGTAAATATGTGGAGGAGACTTAGATTAATTGGAATGTAGGCTTTTAGTTTTCATGAAGCTATGAATAAAAATTTGTAAATTTACTCTTGATCTAATGTACATTTTTATGTAGCCATTAAATTCTCTATTTAATCTATCAGTTTCTCACTGTAAATGTTTTTACTCTCAGTTGAATGCTGGGCACAGTTTGTAATGTATGTACACAATGGTGTTTTTTTCTATCAGCGTTGACTTTTTTGCACATTTTTGGAAATATTTAATTTGTACACTGATTTAATACTCTGACCAATTGTCGATGGATGTATGAGAATCACGTGTGTGTGCAATGTACTACTGTCTGGATGTATGGGGTTTTTTATTACTTTTGAGATGTTGCTACCAGTAACTGCACTGCTGTTGCTGCTTTACATGGAATATCTTGTGTATAAAAAGAAGATAAAAACAATTTAAAAATTAACTTATGGTTGAGGAACTCAGGAGTTGGGCATTGCTTGCTAGTTCCGTTGTTTTAACAACCTTCCAAACTTAAAAACAACCAACAAACCCCACCTTGTAATTCTGTGTATGCATTGAATGTGTGTGTATATATATATCCCAGTAATCTTATTCCACAATTTCATTTCTACATTTTTATGAACTTGTTTTTTAAGGGTACTATGTTTAGTTAGAATAATTAAATATATAAAAGCTTTGAGAGATGATTTACTAGATAAATATATTTTCAGCTGGCTGATGTTCAAAATATTTTTTTAATTTTTGTTTTTAACCATTCGAAATGTATTTGTATTTCCAAAATCAGACACGAATTGTACTTAGAAATATATTAAAACACTCTGTAGGGACAACAGTGTGATTTCTCTTTTAAGAATTCTGTACTTCAGAACATTGTGCAGTGTCACTCTCGTATCTGAGTTCCGAGTTGGCTTTTTTGTTGTTTACCGTGTGTTTTACAGAAGTTCAATTTCTTTTATTAATTTTTAATTATTTTTCCTCATTTCCTGCCGGTGCGGGCGTGGCCCGGGGTGTGGCTGCCTCCCGTATGCGAGGCCCCGCCCCGTGCCCGCCCGCGCATCTCCCCGCGGCGGGGGCGGCCCCGGGAACAGAGAGCCGATGGTGTCTCCGCCCCTCGCGGCGCTGCCCTGCGGAAGTGACGCGCGGGCGGGCGCGGCGCGGCGCGCGGCGGCCATGGGCAGGAAGGAGCGCGGTGAGCGGGGCCGGGGAGCGGCGCGGGCCGGGCTGGGGAGGGGGGACCCTGGGGGGCCTCGTCACAGCTCCCGCTCTGCTCCCAGATAAGAAGAAGTCCAAGAAGCGCCATTACGATGACGACGAAGACGATGAGGACGAAGGTGCCGGGAAGGAGCCGCAGGAGGCGGTGCCTTCGGCAGCGGGGAAGCAGGTGGAGGAGAGCGGCACCAAGGTTGACGAGTACGGCGCCAAGGACTACCGGCTGCAGATGCCCCTGAAGGCCGACCACAACTCGCGGCCCCTCTGGGTGGTGCGTGCGCGGGGGGCGGCGCGGCCACTGTCACCGTGTGCCCGAGGGTGGGACGCGTGGGGGCCGGGGTCGCTGCGGGACAGGGCCGGAGAGGGGGTGTTCTCCCGTGGAGAAGCCGGGACTGCTGCGGGGTCAGGCGGGGAGCCGAGGGCGGGTGGAGAGCCTTAGGCTTGCCTGATGCGGGGTTTGATGCGGTTTGGGGCGCGTGCGTCCCCTGCAGCGCGTATGCGGGGACAGTCGGGAACGGGAGCTCCGGCCATGCCCAGGGAATTGCTCCAGCCCCAGCAGCCTCCAGGAGGGATCTCCGCTGTTGCGGGTGTGCTGCAGACCGGGCAGGGCAGCAGCACCTGAGCCAGACGTCTCGGGGAGGGCTGTAGAACAGCGCGTTGGCTAATGACACGAGAGGGACCTGTCGCTGCAGTGACACAGCAGCAGGGTTTGTATGTTGGAGTGAAACAGCTTTCAGACAGGCTGGCCTCATCTTCTGTAACTGGTGCCGTTTGTTTTCTCTACCCTTTGAAAGGATCGTCAGTAAACTTGCCCGGGGTCTGGCCAGTGGTGCAGCATCTAGGAAAGAGGTGGTTTCCCAGCCAGCGTCTGCAGGGTGTCTGCACCGGGTGCTGTACAGGCACCTAGTGCTGTGACGCCCGAGTACTGTCCTCCATTCATTCATTCATTCATTCTGTGTAAAATGAACCAGGGGTTCTGTTGTTCTAGGGAAATGGGACTGGAAGCTTGCCTTTACTCAAGCAATTTCTTTAGCATTAAAAAAGAAGGAAGACCCTAGCATGTCAGTCTGGAAAAACTTTCTCGGACTGGGTGTGGTTTATTCATAGTGCCATGGAAAGAATGTGGACAAATCAATGCCTGGACCATTTTCAGAAGACAAAAATTACGTGTTTATTCTGTCTTGTAACTTCATTTTGAGATTCAGTTCAAATAATACTGTTGTGCCTTCAGCATTTGTTTTTATTTCTGTAGGCTCCTGATGGCCATATATTTTTGGAAGCCTTTTCCCCAGTTTACAAATATGCACAGGATTTTCTTGTTGCCATTGCTGAGCCTGTGTGCAGACCCACCCATATTCACGAGTACAAGCTGACTGCTTATTCCCTGTACGCTGCTGTGAGTGTGGGCTTACAAACAAGTGACATCACTGAGTATTTGCAGAAACTCAGCAAGACTGGTGTCCCAGATGGAATAATTCAGTTTATCAAGGTAAGGCTATTTTACTGGCATTGGAAATATATCTGTTTCTACTAAGGAATTCCTTTCCTGCTGCCTCTGCCTAAGTGATTTATCATTTTTTAATCATTCATCACTTTTAACTGTCTTCTGTTTCAAGAGAACATTGGGTTTTTGTCTGTCTTTTTGTGTATGATATTGCTGCACACATACTGTTTTCATAATACATCTTTTGTGGGATTTATAGAAAGTACATTTAAATATCTGTGTAGATAATTTCAGCCAGTACCACTTGTACATGGGTAAAGATTTCTCAGATTTGCTCTGAAGGAAAACCGAGAATGTGAGAAGCAGTCTGTAATAATGGTGCACTGTAAGACAGCCTGCCTTATTCTGGAAGTGTGTTCTCACAGTCTTGGAAACAATTTGAAATTAGGTTTAAAAAGTGCCTGATCATCTGTGCCTGATCTCCTGCGTGAGATGATGTGAGAATCTTCAGAAAATACCTTTTCAGGTTTGTTCCGTGAGCATAACGGCAGTGCAAGTAAATGTTTTGTGGTAAGGTACTTCCCCACAAAGACCTAAAGCCATTGCAGTGTATTGGTTCTAATTACGGAATCTCTCTTTTGCGTGTTCCTAATGATTGCTCTCTTTGTAGCTGTGCACTGTCAGCTATGGGAAGGTGAAGCTGGTTCTGAAACATAACAGGTAAGTGGCTTCTTAGCTCTTGTGGCAGCTAGCCCTGCAAATGCATACCTGTGTTTGAGTGAGTAAGTGCTCTCAGGAGCTCTGGAGTCTCACAGCTGCCAGCCGAGTGTAACAGCTCTGAGGTATCACTTTTACAGCTTTTGGAAGTGTTTAATACATTAGCTGATGAATTGTGTTAGGCTGTCCTGAGCTAGCGCTGGTTGTTGTCACATTTTTAAAAATAGGTTGCAAATTTGGTATTGTAGCTTGTTTCTTTATTGCTTGGACTTGCAATATGTCTTTGTGTGAGTAATTCAGTTGACGAGTTCGTACAAGTTTTGTTTTATTCTTTAATTTTAGGTATTTTGTGGAAAGCACCCACCCTGACGTCATTCAGCAGCTTCTGCAAGACCATGTAATTAAAGAATGTCGCCTGAGAAATGCGGAAGGTGAAGAGACAGAGCTTATTACAGAGACATTCACAAGTAAATCAGCGGTATGTCCAACCGTATTCTAAAATTACTGCAGTGACTGGAGGTAAACTCTTGAGTAGTTTGGAGTTGCTGTTATTTGTTTATTCCATCAACTTCATTCTGCCAGCAAGAAACTCTGCCTTTTTAATGAGCCCAAATTTGAGGGGAAGGGGGCAGCCAGAGTTTGTCTTGAATGAAACCTTTGGTGAAAAGTCATGTTCCTCTATTTCAGATTTCCAAATCCAGTGAAGGTAGCCTTGGTCCGTCAACTTCACAGGGAACAGATGCTCAGAATAAGCCAGATGTCCCAGCTGACTTATTTGAGTTTTATGAACAGATGGACAAAGATGAGGAGGAGGAGGAGGAAACGCAAACGGTGTCTTTTGAAGTCAAGCAGGTATGAATATTGCACAGAAACACGTAAGCATGAGAACTTACTAGGAAGTACTGTGGCTCTTTGTTTGGTTGAGGAGATCACTGGAAGTCATTAACATTTCTTTCCTTTTACCTTCCAAAGTTTAGAATCTTAGAGGGTGGCAGTCTGGGTGTTGTTCCTTCCCAGCCTGCAGAGCACAGTGCTCATATAGGCTCCAGGGACTCAGGGAGGTTCCCATCACGTGTGGCTGAGTATTACCTGGTGCAAGACAAGAATTCAGAGGAGGGCTTTCAGACAGCTTTTTTTTTCTGTTTGGTTTTTTTGTTTGTTTGGGTTTTTTGGTGTTTTTGTGTGGTTTTTTTGTTGTTGTTTTGTTTTGTTTTTTTGTTTTTTTCCTCGTCCTGCTTTTGTTTTGTAATTCGTGGTGAAGGGAAGCTGGAGGTTAGAGCACAGTCCTTGCTTGACCTTCAGAGAGCTTCTATAGAACTTCTCAAGTTGTTTCTGGACTTCGTGATGCTAATGATGCCTTAGTGGGGGGAAAAGGAATTTAGAAAAGGATAACTTAGCTGTTTTATTTATTTGAAAAAAGCCATCCCCAAGCAACAACCTCTTGGTGACTGATTCAGGCTGTCACTGTCTTGGAATCACTTCCAAACACAGGTTTTCAGGGTAACAGATGAGTAGCTTTCTGTGACATAGAGAACTTTTTCTGTCTGTTACTGAACTCTTCATTGCAGGACTTCGGGGTGCAGTTTAGTCATTGCCAGGTGGGCACCAATCTGAGCTGAATGTGTCATATTCTTCCATCTGCCTAAAGATCTCCCTCTAATATTAACTGTCATTCAAAATGTTCAAGGGGCCAATCACAGGTAAAGTTTCCAGAATAAACCTTAGCTCTGGCAGACTTCATAAGCATAAAAAATAAATGTAACTTCACTTGGTACTATGTAACCTAGTTGTTTTTAGGGAAAAAGAAATTAATTCAAATGTGGAGAATTTGCAACTAAAACTTTGTTTCCTGTTCAGGAGATGATTGAGGAACTTCAGAAGCGTTGTATCCATTTGGAGTACCCCTTGCTGGCAGAATATGATTTCAGAAATGATTCCGTGAACCCTGATATCAATATAGATCTGAAACCTACTGCAGTCCTCAGGCCCTATCAAGAGAAAAGTCTAAGGAAAATGTTTGGGAATGGACGAGCCAGGTCTGGTGTTATTGTCTTGCCATGTGGTAAGTTTCTGTGTTGGTACTTAGACAGTTTGTTCTTTGTTTGCCTGTAATAAAGAGAATTCAAAAATGACAGCTGCCTGGATTTCAGATAGCAGCAGGGACTGTTCTGGTCCCAGTGTGCAGAGTCCTGGTGGTTTTTACTGAGCTGGTGGTGAGGCTGTGCTGAGGGAGAGCTGGGTCACAGAGCTGTCAGTATCCTGGCACGGACTGGGGAGCAGCTGTGGTACCTTCACACTGCCAGTCGTGCTCCCACTGTGCCCTCTGCCACCTCTGCTCATCTTCCCGTGAAATGTAAAGCTATTGGCATTGGAATTGGCTCCTTGGTTGGGAATAGGGGAAACTGGGGGGAGCAGGGAATACCAAGGTGGCATAAAGGGGCATCCAAGGAAGAAAAGAGCTGGTGTGCACAAGTGCTGGGCAGGGGAGATTGATGAAGAAATGAGAAATGTGCTGGCTGAGACAGCCCACAGAAAATAGGGGAAAAAGGAGCAAACAGGAGACTGTGTGCCAGTGCCCTCAGTATTGGGAGAGGAGGAGGCACACGGGACATGTGATGAGGGCCTTGAGAGTGTGTAAGGGGTGCTGGGAGAAGTGTGAACGTTGCGAAGATTTAAGGACTTGCTTTATGGGAGAATGTGCTAACTGGCAGAGACAGAGGAATAGACCCCTAGGGAAGCTTTCTATAGCCACCTGTAATTTAACATTCTTTTGAAATTAAAAAGCATTAAAGTGATTGCTTCTAATTGTCAAAGCCTGTTTGCAATTATTTTCTTGAGGAAATGCAGTTGTGTCCTGTAGACAATCCAGCTGTATTTTTAAGAAGCAAATACTTGATCTCTTTAAGGCTATTGTAGCAAAGAAACAACAAAGAAATTTGCCTTTGCGTGATTTCATATCCTGTCATGGTTTTCTCTTGCTCCTTTGTTTTGTTTTCCTCCTACTCCAGGAGGTGGTGTCTGAGAGATGACTACCGAGTGTCACTCCTCCTGCCCTGCAGGTGCTGGCAAGTCTCTGGTGGGAGTGACAGCTGCATGCACTGTGCGCAAGCGGTGCCTGGTGCTCGGGAATTCCGCCGTGTCTGTGGAGCAGTGGAAGGCCCAATTCAAGATGTGGTCCACCATCGACGACAGCCAGATCTGTCGCTTCACATCTGATGCCAAAGACAAGCCCATTGGCTGTTCTGTTGCCATCAGCACGTACTCCATGTTGGGGCACACGACAAAAAGGTCTTGGGAAGCAGAAAGAGTAATGGAGTGGCTTAAAAGTCAAGAGTGGGGCCTTATGATACTGGATGAAGTCCATACCATCCCTGGTAAGTAAATGGTGTGCAAATCGTCCATGTTTCACACATTGTTGATGTCCTTCTGTTCTTGTAGGAGTAGTGTTTATTTGCTGTTCTTCTCATGATTAATGTAGTGAGTAAACCTATGGCTCAGGGTTTTGAAACAAGTAAACTGCCTTGTTCTATTTTTTTTCTTTTTTTTCCCTCTTATAAATTACATAGTTTAGCTGACCACTAGTTTTCTGAGACACTTCAAATTAGACACTGTGTTTTATGTAATAGCAGTGTAAAGTACAAGTTCCTCCATATAAGTTGATAAAATGTTCTTAAAATACCTGAATTACATTTGCATAATTTTGCTGTAGACATATTTGAACAGGAGAAGAATTAATCTTCCTTCTTCTCTTAGATGCAGTGGCATTGCAGGCCAGCTTTTAATATCTATGAGTAACCATAGTGATTAACATCCGGAAATAACTGCTGTCTTTGAAATTGCCATGTAATTGAGATCTGTACTACTGGAAAGCAATAATGTACTACTTAAGTGTCTATGGAATAATCCTGGCTAAAAAAACACCCAAGATTCTCTTAGCTGTTCTTCCTTATTCTTATTTGAATATGTTTTGATGTCTACAGAAGTAATGGATTTCAGAAGCAGACCTTGGTGATTAGTTGCCATTTTATCAAAGTAGCATAGTAGTGGCACTGTTCTGTCACTTTTGTTCTTGCTTGGTTCCATAGAAATGAAGGTATAGCAACTCCTCTGTGATCTCTATCAATACTAAAGATGGGTAATTCTGCCATAATCCTGCAAGTCCTGAATGTGGCAGTCAGCCAAGAGTCCTTATGTCATAGTTCTTGCTAGGAAATAAGAGAGACCCAAACTAAGCCATGTAACTAACCTCTGAATATATTAATTTTCTCTTGGGGAATGGAAAATAATAAAGATGCCAGAAGGTTTACTGGGATTTTTCAGAGTACACTTGACAATGCAAAGTAAGGCTGCAATCACTGTGAGGTTTTGGTGTTACACAGATTTGTTAGGAATGTGTGCGCAACGGGGTACGATTTCCCAATGCTGTGCTTGCCTTCTGTTCAGGAGTTGATGAAAATGTCTTTCAAAGTTGCAGTATTTATCTTCTAAAACCATTCAGGAAAGTTAACAAACAATTTGTCTTGGATTTCTTAGCAAAAATGTTCAGACGTGTGCTCACTATTGTACAAGCTCACTGTAAACTGGGGCTGACTGCTACCCTGGTCAGAGAAGATGATAAAATTGTTGACCTGAACTTCCTGATCGGACCAAAGCTCTATGAAGCCAACTGGATGGAGCTGCAGAACAGTGGCTACATTGCTAAAGTCCAGTGTGCTGAGGTGATGCTCTGCTTTTTGGTACTATTAGTGTTTATTTAGTATGCTTATAAAGTTGAGAAAAATTCTTGCAGCTCTTATAACAAAGAAGTATGGTAGAAATTTTAAAACACATAAGAAAACACCTGCTTATTTCAAGCCTGAACTTGAAACTTGAAAATGTAGGACTGGATCTCACCATTCTTTCCAGTTTAAATTGTGACCTCTGTTCTTTCCAGCGTATGGATGAGAGGTAAATCTGGTATCAAAAGAAGTGAAAATCTTTCACACAGGCACATTAGAATGTTAAAGTAATGTTTCTAGAAAGCCTAATTCAATGTATTGTCTCTGATAATTGACATGGAAGATACTTAGGGAACAGTATAACTTTCTCTGTTATTTACAATATTTCCATGTAAGCATCAGAGGATTGCTTTTTCATGAACTTATCAGATCTCCAGTTGAAAGGTAGTAAAGTTTTAGCAGCTGCAATGTGTTATGTTAGAGTTCTACAAAGGTTTCTTATCTATTTGGTTTTCTTTTTTTTTTCCTCCATTGTTTGTGGGGATTCGCTGTCTTTGTTTGCTGGTTTAGGGGTTTTATTTTTTGTTGTTATTGTTGTGGTAGTTTATTTAAAGCCTGTCTTGCTAATTTCATGCAATTCTCCCTAGCTCTGGTACTGGAATAAAAGATGCAGATACAGGTCAGCTGTTCTCCTTTTGAACACTGTGCAAACTGGAGGTTGTAGAAGCAAAAAACCCCACTGTTTTGAACTCATAGAATGCAAGGGAAAGGCACCTAGAAAATAACTGTTGAAGGGAGAGTAACCAGTCCTCAAATTCAGATTTGCATTTAGGCACTTTGGTTAGTTCTGCTGTGCAAGCAAAATTCTCAGTCCCTGAACTGCCCTTTAGTCATTGAAAAATGAAGCATGGGCTACCTTTTGTTCTGAATGATGGGAAAATTCTGCAAGTTTATATTCCTTAGGCCAATGTTTTGAGCTAACATTCCGTAACTCTACCAAAAGCAAAGAATAAAAAAGCCCAATGTTGAGTCTAATACGTGCACAACTGCTTTGCATATTTGTTTGGATTTCCTTAAAGAGTAGCATCATTAATCAACTTGGTTTATTCCCCTCAGCCAGGAAAGGTGTCTGGCTCACTCTTTAAGTGTGGTTCTTCCCAGGTGGCCAGAGAGGGCAGTGCTGATGTCTCACAGGACAGGTCATGGTTGTTGCAGGTGTTGCTCCTTCAGTGCTGTAAAAGAGAATGAGCAGCTAAATTTAAAAAGAAGACAACAAACCTGTTCTTTCAGAGTTTTGTGATTTACAAATAATCCCTTTCTGAGCAGCCATACTAAGCCTTTGGATTGGAGTGCCTGTCTTGCAAAATGTAAAAATGAAAATATCGTTGGGGTGAGAAGCAGATCTTAACTGTTGTTTCCTAATCCAGAAGAGAATGCAAATACAAAATACATGTGTTTGCCGTGTAGTCAGAGGCATTGAGCAATAGGTGAAATTTTTTACTGCAATCATATATTCAGTATTTGTATCTCGTTGTCACTTTGATGTAATTGTCTTCTGGTTCAGGAGTTTTAACTCTTTCATGTAGACAGCACACAATAACAACAGAGCCTATTCAGCGCATGAATTTATTTTTAATGTAGTCAAAGGATAATAAAAGCATCATCTGGCATTTAACTCACTGGAAAAAATATTTTGAAACAAAAAATTAGGTCTTATCAGTACAGAACAATTCCTGGTGTTTAAATAAACTCCTGTAAATCGTCATTAACTTCCTTAGCTGAGTGCTGGTTATGAAAGAGGCTTTTCTCTGCAGTAGTTTTATTTCTGTTGTGCAATGGATATTAGAGAATAACCCACGTACAGCAGAGTAAATGTTTCCTAAATTACATGGCCTATGGATAGTGTCAGATGTTATCAGTAGTGTTACTTCATTGGATTACACTTCGTAATTTCTTCTTTTTTCATGCTACAGTAGAAAAAATAAGCCTAGACTTAGTGAAGTACTAGGCTTGCTATTTGGATAATAGAAAAATTGCTTAGGTATCCTGGGGTGATGTTATTGTCTGTTGAAAACTTCTAATCAATCCTAGTGTTCTGGAAGTTCTAGACTCAATAGCTGTTAAAATAAAGATCACTCCTTTGTAGATATATGAAGAAAGATGGGTGAATTTTTTCTGTAATGAAGACAAAATGTGTCTCAGCTTTCAGAATATGGATGAAAATTAGTCTTTATGGGAAAAAGCTTTGACTGCTGTAAAAAGGAGACTACACACAGTTCATTCCCTTAATTACTGCTTTGTAACAAGTAGTAGCATTCAGGAAATTACTTAAGTGTGATCATAAAGTAACTATCTTTCAGTCTTGTTCCAGTCCCATTGCTTATTTCTGTCATGGATCTCAATGCCAAAGCATTTTGGAAAAACAGATTTTAGCAGTGCAGGAGACTTCACTGACTGGTAGCTTTCATTTTGGCACAGAAATGACCATGTTAAAATCTGTGACTTGCACTGTACAGAAAGTCCTAATGCATTACCATCCCCCAATATCTTTCCAATTCCCACAGGGATTAAATAAGTAAATAACAGAGTGCTACTTTGTTTGTGTGTGTGTTTTCTAATTGTAGGTCTGGTGCCCGATGTCACCTGAATTTTACAGAGAATATGTAGCTATTAAAACAAAGAAAAGGATACTGCTCTACACCATGAACCCAAATAAATTCAGAGCCTGTCAGTTCCTGATTAAGTTTCATGAGCGACGGAACGATAAAATCATCGTCTTTGCTGACAATGTGTTCGCACTGAAGGAATATGCAGTCAGACTTGGGAAGTAAGTGTTCACAACCAATGATGGCACTGTTGTTTTCCTCTTTCCATGACAATTTCCGTGCAATCTCACAGCTCTCAGTAGTCTTTAATATTTTTTGTAATGCTGTAATTCCAGTCCTCCTACATAAAAAGCTCAGGAGGGTATTTTTGGATGGACCTTATTGGCACTGCAACATAATTTCAGTGTTTGAAAAGAGTCTCTGTTTAGCATTTGTTTCAGAAAAGTTTACATCCAGGATTTTATGAAAGATTTAATATTTTTATTTTATTTTAATTAGTAAAAGCCAGTGGAAAAATGAGGGGCTTTTAGAAATATCACTAAAACTGTTTCTTTAATGGATGGTAGCTTCCCGTGTCTCTCTGAGACAAAGGTTTTCAAATATATACTCTGGATCTTTCAAGATGTTCTGAGACCCAGGGCTTTTCTCTCCAGGTTCTCAAAAGGTATTACCCCTGTCTAAAAAAACTGAGACAAGCTTTTTTGGGATCTCTGCTGTACTAGCCCACTACCTAGAACTGCAGTAATTGTTTAATAAACTAAAGGACATTTCTCCCTAGAGTTTCTTGGTTACCTTAAATGACTGTAACACGAGTGCAGTTACAGGAGGTTGTGCAAACAGGCTTTAATGAGGGGTCAGCATCAGTCTGTTGGTAGGATTTGGGGAGGGACAGTCAGGGAGAGTTTGTCAGGATCAGGCATAGAGCGATTTTTGGGAAACATAACCATATAAGCTGGCCTCATCCTTTCTTTGACAAGCCCAAATAATGCCTTGCTTGCTGGAAGTTGTGGGGCATTTTGATGGTGTGTGATTTCATATCTAGGAATTTCAGCAGTACTCCTTAGCAAAACCACAAACAAGCCTTACACTTTGCAAAATTCACAATCGGTTCTGACTGCAGTTTAAGGGGCTGTGTTGTACTGGCATGCTGTGACATCAAATAGCAAGCAGAGCTAATGGTGCTGGATAAATTCCAACACCCGTGGTCTCTTTCATCACTTTTTTAATCTGTCTCGACAGAGATTAGCTGTAATGATGCCTCTGGAATGTCTCTAGCAGTGTTCAGTGCACCACAGACAAAGGCTTTAGCACAAGCGATGCTGGGAGGGGGGATGCTACAGAGCACAGCAGTTTTAAGTGGGGTGGATGCTGTGGAAGCGTGGCAGGAAAACCAGTTGAAGAAATAGGTGGTGGGCTCTTTTTATATTCTGGACTAAATTCTGTGTTTGTCACATTATTTATGGAGTTCCAGGTTATCCAGCTGTCACTCTTAGAAAGGAGGCTTGCAGTGCTGGACAAAGGTGAGGGAGCCTTTGTTTTAACCAGAGTGTTTTGTATCGATTTGCTGTGAGCAGGCTAAACCAAAGGGAACTGTTCGTTTGAGCAGGGCAGGAATTCCATGTGTGGAGCAGAGAGCAGCCCAGTGGGTACAGCAGGAGTGCTGTGGCTGTGTGCCCAGCAGGAGCACAGCTCCCACTGCCCTTCTCATGGCCTTATGGAAGTATGCAGGCTGGGTGGGCTCCCACATGGGGGAGGTGGCCACGGTCTGACTGCCTCTGCTGGCTCCTCCCTTAACACCCCTGCCCTTGCTAGTGGGAAATCATCAGGGAAAGACCATGCACATGACAGGAATTACTTTGACTGCAGTTTTTTTGGCCAGAGAATCTAAATTTGCTTGGCCAGCTTTCCCTCTGTCATCCAGTATAGCATAGCTCATGTACTGACTGGCCTTACTGGTGTTAGGAATGTGTTTAAATCACTGTTTCTAAAGGACTGTGCCTCTGTAGTTATGTCAGTTAATGGGAGAGGAATCTATCTTTGCAAATCCCTCAAATATCTTTTTGCAGTGAGGAAAATGAGTCATTAAAAAAAGAATCCATTTAGCACTTAATGTTCTAGATTCAGAAAAGTACTCAGGAATGCCAGTGAATTACTGTCCAGTAGGATATGGGCAAGTTAGAATGAAGGATTGATAGCCAGGAGTTCAGGATTATTCTGTTCTTAATACAAATTGTGTTTGAATGCTTTCTTGGTGGTCTTAAGAAGAGGAAGGCTCAAACATGCTTTAGTTTCAGTTTAAATCTGCCATTTAACTTCACAATTTGAATACTACATGAAATTTAAAATAAAACCTAAGATATTACTGAATACTACTAATTGAATAATGAATGTTTTGTTTCAGAGTTGCCACTTTAATTTTTTAGCTGTTTTTTTTTAAAGTCTGCCTAAATACACTAAATAGAAGAATTAGATTACAGATGGCTAGAATTGTTTGGTAAAAAACCCTACAATAAAGTTTGTCATAAAGAAAGCAAGAGGAGCCAGTGCACAGGGATTAGCTGATAAGAACAGAAAAACTTAGTCCTATGCACTGCCAGGTTTATGTTCAGCTGCCACTCATGTATGTGCAATACTAAATGGAAAATTTGAGCTTGGTTCCTCGTGTTAGAAATAATTTGTGGAAATGTGAATAAAACAGTAATTGGAAAACTTAACTCCTGTTGTTTGGAGATGCTTGGTAACCAGCATTTGGAAAAGTAGTGCAACAGATGACAAAGCAGTGGCAGTGCTATCCTGCATGCAGCTCACTGTTTCTGCATGGGCTTTGCTCTTTTTAGCTTTTCAGTTTTTTAACTCGGCTTAGGCAGAAATAAAACAGCCAGACACTGGAAAATTCATAGCAGTCCAAGTTACCCATGAAGTCTGTGGGTGACTGAGAGTTTGTGTGAGCCTTCAGGGTTGAGACATTAGATGTTCCATGTAATTCATTGTCAAACATTAGAAACTGTAGGTGAAATGCCACTGTGAACTGCTCATGAAATGTTTGAGGCCTTTTTCTCATTTCAGTAGGTCCAGAAGGTATTAGAAGGGGCAAGAGGTTAGCTTTAAAAGCAGAAATAATTTTCCCAGAACAACACCCAGCAGGCTGTTTGTGACACCCAGCATATCCTTGATAGAGAAGCCTGTGTTTTCCAGTGTTTAAATAGGAAGCAAAGGTTGCAGCTGTAAATGTGCTAACTCAGTACATTTGAGGGAAAAAAAATCTCTTTTAACAGCTGCCTTCAGTCTTTCATGTAGGCTTAGCAAATGTATTCAGTCTGTTGATATACAGCCTCATTGGTGCACGTAATTGCAAAACATATGTAACTGTCAGAATTTCTTTCTGGCTGACTGGGTTGCTGCAGAGTGTTCCACAAACCCCTGGGCAGCTGCTATGAAGAGCCAAACAAGCTAAAAGTAAACTGAAATCTGTACCAAAATCTGGTTTGTTTTCACATCTTGCTCAAATGTGTCCTGCACTCCCTGCCATGGTACCTCATATGAAATGAGTGAGAAATTTTGAATTTATTTCATTTGTGTATGTCGTGTTCTTTTCAGACCCTATATCTATGGTCCTACTGCACAAGGGGAAAGAATGCAAATTCTACAAAACTTCAAGCATAATCCAAAAATCAACACTATTTTCATTTCCAAGGTGAGGGAGTACATTCACTGTGTCTTTGTGCCTACCTTTGGAGTGAACGTTTAAGAGTCAGCTGCACGTGCATGGTGTGCATTTGACATCTTTGTATCACAGCTCACAAAGAAAGCTGTGCTTTGTATTTAGTGTTGGCTGGGGAAATGTGGAAATAAGAGACGACTCAGAGGGTGCTGCTCTGTTGCAGGTAGGGGACACGTCCTTCGATCTGCCGGAAGCCAATGTTCTCATTCAGATTTCATCCCATGGTGGGTCACGAAGGCAGGAGGCTCAAAGACTGGGACGAGTGCTGAGAGCCAAAAAAGGTAAAGGAGGGGGTGGTTGGGCTCTGGGCCTTGGATCCTAGAGCAGGAGAAGCTGGATGTTTATGAGGTTTCTTTATACTGTCCTTGCATTATCTTTTAGTCAACGAGAATATACCTATATACCAGTGAATGAAATGAAGCATCTTCTGAGTCAGTAAACTTAGTGATGAGAAAACTTCTAAAGGACAAAAAAAGCTGAAAGAAAACTGACTTTCTGTTCTTTGGCAGTTGTCTCACTTTTTCATTCCTTGATATTTTCTTCAACGTGAAATTTTTTATGAAGAATCATAGTATTATTTTAAGAACCAAGCCTCTAGAAATCACATTTTTGATACTGTAGATTACTTGCTTTTAAAAATTGGATTTGGTTTTTGACTAGTGTGTGTTTGTAAAACATGACCAAAGGATTTTTTTTTGTTTAGAACAATTACTCTTAAAATACTTTCTACTCAGATTTAAGCTCTGCACACACTGATGTGCACTTTGTCCTTATTATAGGTAAGGCTTTGTTTGAAAATGCAAACAAAACCCGTATTAGTGAGTTGACAAAGTCTTAGTGAAACCCTGGGTTTTAAAAGAGAACCCTATTACCAGGGTAACAGACCTTAAGGACTGTAAGTGTAAAAACAAAATTATGCACAGCGTGGTATATGCTGGTCTTCAGATATGCTATGAGTTCTTAGCTAAGTATCTTTGTTTCACTTTTTTAATTCAAAAACACTGCAAACTCTAGTTCACATGGATAAAACTTTGTCTTTTTCTGTTGAACTTTTTTAACATGGACTGCAGTCCTTGCTCTTGACTTTTGACTTCTTCTTAAAAACAATTTTATCTTTCACCTTGCTGAGCAGAATAAAGGAGAAGATTCTTCTCAGAGCACCTGTGTGATTGTGTTAGTCTACATTTCCTTTTCTCTTTTTGTCTTTTCACCTATCCTCAAGTTAATAAGAACAAAAATAGGAGTTTCCATGCTGTGTCAGTTTATGCAAGGTCTGGGTGCAGCTAAACAATGCAAATATTTTTTGTGGGGACAAGTTACTTAAGTACCTCATTTCAGTATTTATTCCTTGATTGTTCTTCGTTGCAGTGTTCCAAATGAAACTGATCACTGAGTGATTTGTCTCCTAGGTATGGTTGCAGAGGAATACAATGCCTTTTTTTATTCCCTTGTATCCCAAGACACTCAGGAAATGGCATATTCAACAAAACGGCAACGGTTTCTTGTAGATCAAGGTTACAGCTTCAAGGTAATTCATCCCTTGTATTTATTATGTTTGAGGCCTAAGAATGTAATTTTCACATTGTTTAATGTTAGTATTTGGTCCAGCACTTGAGAAGTCTGGTTGTGGAATGCATTAATGAAGGTTTTTCTTGCAAGCGAGAACTGCTCCGGTATTGTTTTATCATCTATATTATTGTGAGGGCAGATCCAAGTAGCTTTGTACAGCTTCTGGAAAGGTAAATGTTGTAACTTCAAACCAGGCACCCTGCAGAGTGCAGTGCATGTTCCTTCCTGATTGCTTTATGTTTGTGCTGTTCAGTTGTCTATTTGTGCAGGCCTCCTATTATGCAGTATCACACTGGTGCTGCATAAAGCAGTCTTGGATGTTGTCAGAGTGGGCAGCAGCAATTTAGACAACTTGGAAAGCTTAAGAAGTGACAATTTCCAAAGAGCTCCAGTCTCAGACCAGTATTTCACTATGTTATCTTTCAAACATAACCAAAGCTCCTCTGTATTACAGATTTCCTGGTGTATCTCAATTATTTTTCTTTAATGCATGGATTGCCCTGTATGCTCATCTGTTAGGCTGTAAAGGCAGCGGAGTATAATGATAGCTCTTGCGTTTAGGTAAATTATTCCTTTGAAAAACTGGAGCTTACTGCTCTGATTAGAAGCATTCCCAATGAGAAGCAGTGCTGAGGAGAATGATAAATAAGGCTCCCACATCTGGCTGTTCCAGGGCTTGTCTGTGTCAGGCACCAGTAGGGGACATCCCCCTGTGCTGCTGGGCTGGAGCAAATCACTGTTCTGGGAAGAGCAGCCCATTAAAGAGCTCTTCAGGAACAGAGGTGTCATGGTCTTTATAGGTGAAAACTTTGTTTCCCTTTGTAGTGAATGTGTTTCAACAAAGTTCTAGATCAGTACTAAGCTACACCTAATTACAGCAAATGCATCTGTGTGGCTATAGCCAGGAAGATAAGAGCAATTCCTTTACTTGTATTTGAATGCTCTGGATTCTAGAACTTAGAAAGAGGTTTAAATAGAGGGATTTCATTTTGCAAGGAAGGAGCTTTGGTGTAATGTGGGACAAAAGCAGTGCAAGTGGCCAGCTGAGTATCTGGAGCAACATTTTTGCTGACCAGTACTGGAATGTTTTTTATTTGCAGATTAGAAACAAAACATTAGAATATCTATTTTCTTCTGTTTGCCAAACTTAGTCATAGCTGGCATCAAAGAATAATAGGGCTGAAAGAAACTTCAAAAAAAAATCTATTATGTTTCTTCATTCCAAGCAAGGATGAACTGTGTATATGCCATTCCCAGTAGATGTCTGCCTTCTTAGTGTTCCAAATATGGAGACTCTACCTGTTCTTTAGGTAATTATTTCAATGCTAATGTCCTGTCCTTCAGAATTTGTTCCTATCATTACTAGTTTAAAAGGGTAACAGTTTTCAGTTTTTGTTTGAGACTTACTTTCCTCTTGCCATCTCTCAATAGCTTCATTCTCTGCCTTTCATCAAAAAAAGAACTGGAGTAATATGTTTTTGCTAAATCCACATATCTTGTCTTTGCTTCTTGAATGTTAGCCTTACTACAAGTTATTACTTGGAGTGTACTGCTAGCTGGTTTTTTGGGTTTTTTTTGTTTTTTTGCTTAGCTAACCAGTTCCCTTTGCTACTATATTGTATTTTTATTTAGAGACCAAATATAGGTTATACTAAATTTTAAACCAGTAACAGAAGAACTTTGTATATTAAAGAATTGGGGCTAACTTTTAAACTGAGCATCAGTTGGACAGCTTAAAAGATGATGCAGTGGGAATTCTTTCCATTCTATGAATCATGCTAGCACTGTTTTGCAACCAGAGCTGGAAACAGACAAATGCAATTTAAAATGGATTTTTGTGACTCCGTTTTCTTCATTTTTGAGATGACCATAGCACATATCTTCCTTAATAAAGAAGGAGTGCTATAGTGTTCCTTTAGCCGTGTAGGACCGATTCCTTCCTGAATGGATTCTTCAGGCTTGGACATTTTCTCAGGAAAACATCCTTTTTCAAACTAGAAATTCCCACAAATAACAGCCCACAGCACTGATCCCAGTGTTTCCCTACCTCATTTTTAAAAAATAGTACTTGGTAGCTAATATGGATCTCTTTTACCTTAAACTTTATTTACAGTGTTTTGGTGATCTGCTCCAACCCAGACTGCTGAGGTAATTAGTTTCTAATTGTATTGACTCGAGGTAAGCAGAAAAGCTGAGGAGGCAAAACACTACATAATCAATGGCTGAATTAGAGTGTCTTTCTCAAAACCTTGTCAAGTTGGAAACAGTGGGAAAACTGATTATGTATAAAAATGTGCTTACAAAAAAGCATTTAACTACAGGGAAAATTCTGGTGAAATTTGCAAAATACCTCTGCTTAAGAAAGTAAGCTGCCTGTTGCAAAGCTTTATAACAGAAGCTTGAGATCTTTTCAGTTCTTTGGAAGAGGAGGTTTGTCAGCTGATGGAGCCCATGGCACTGCATTGCCAGTAGGTCACATGTGCCCTGCAGCCACAGTTACCAGACGAGTTACTGAGAATTCCAAGGAGAACAAACCTAACTGAAGCTACCCAGTGTTTAAGTACTCAAAGGCTGGAAGAGTCCCTTTGCTCTGTGACTGATGCTCTGTTGCTGGTTGCTGCAACTGTCTCACAACAGTTCAATTTGTACATCTCAATTTGTTAGGGTTTTTTCCCCATTGTCCTGAATGCTTCTTGCTGAAATTCTAAGTCTCTGCAGAGCTAGTAGATTATTTTTGTTAAATATGAAATACTTGTTCTTAAATTATACAAACCTAGAGCCTACAGCATGACACTAACCTTGCAGTAAATTGAATACATATCTGAGTTACACGTGCTGTGCTCAGGTTCTTGGTCAAGCTGGTATAAACAACATTTAGCTGACATGCTCTGCCCAGAGCTTTTCTTTGTTCTTTTCCTTTTTTCCCCCCAAAGATCTGTCTTTTGCATTTCCAGCTAGAATATAACAAGAGATGTGTGTGTATGTATTTGTACATCACTTAGCAAGATTTTATATGTATCTCTGCTGTCTGTACTTTGAGGTTGTTCCAACCATTAATAAAAGTTGAAGGCAGTTCCAACAAGATAGGGAATCAGAAATACTTGTCTTCGTTTTGAATAGCTAACAGTGAGGAGGAAGAGCCCTCACCTTGTAGTGTGGTCTGTTTCTTAGGTAATCACAAAGCTGGCAGGCATGGAAGAAGAAGAACTTTCATTTTCAACCAAAGAGGAACAGCAGCAGCTTCTCCAGAAAGTCTTGCAAGCATCTGACCTGGATGCTGAGGAGGAAGTAGTTGCTGGAGAATATGGTTCTAAGTCAGCTCAGGTAATAAAGAATTCTTTGAAAAGGATGACCACAGGTGGGATAGAACTGGGCCATTTTATTTCCATACAATTCTAAATGTGATGTTTGTGATGAAATGTGTTCGCTGATGGCCTGGTATCTTTGTAAAACATTAGAGAACAGATTTATTTTTTTTAATCTTCATTAGCCTTTAGCTGTTGGAATAATTCACTTGTTGGGCACTCAGAAGAAATTAGACGTAGAATTCATGTCTTTCTCCATCATGTTTGAAGGAGAAGGTAACAGATCTATTGTTACAGATTTTGAAGTAAATCTTTTAAGTCACATGCAATGAAAATGTTTTAAAACCTCTGATCACACACTAAACACGTGCCAATGCTCCTCGTACTCGCAGGTGTCGCGTCGCACAGGCACCATGAGCTCCATGTCCGGAGCAGATGACACCGTGTACATGGAATACCACTCCTCACGGAGCAAGGCGTCTTCAAACAAACACATCCACCCCCTGTTCAAACGCTTCCGGAAGTGACGTCCTTCACATGGGTGTTTCATGGATCCATGGACTTGTTCCTGTAACTGAGAAGATGGGGTTGAAATTCATGACAGGTTCTTTAAAAGACTCTTCTACATGCATCTGTACAGCCACTTACTTACTTAGCAGTGTATGTGCTCTCATAGGTGAATGGGAAAGCAAAGAAGGATCTAAATCTTACTATGAAAGTATTTTTAGAAACTTTAAGATATAAATATGTCACAGCACATACTTTTTTGTGTGGCACTGTTCTCCTTGTCTTACGCCCTCATTTCCTCATGGCCAGATGGCAGAAGCATAGAGCCGCTTCATTCAAGAGAAGTGTTTGTCTGGTTTTCAGGGTAATTAATAGATTTTATTTTTATCAGCTGAAGATCCTTTTTCAGAAGAGTCCTGAAAAGGTTTTGTAAATGAAGTTTCTACTGATGTTTGAAATACTATTTATCTGATTCTTATGTCTGCTCAACAATATACTGTTTTTCAAAATGGTCAAATAAAATCATTGTGAGCTGAACAAATCCCGAGAGGAGCACTTTACATTATATTTTTAAACTGAGAGCTAATTTATACTTATGGCTTTACCTGTATTAAAATTCTAACAAATTGGTCAGAAATACTTTAGTTTGAAGACAAGAAGAAAGAGGGACTCTGTCTCCAAAGGAAACTCGAGGAAAGCATTAGTAGTAAATACGAATGAATTCTGTGCTCATTTTCCTAATTTTTCTTGCTACTGTTGAGAAATTGCTCAAATAAAAGCTGTTTCTTTTGTTATTTATATTCTATTTATTAACCATGCAATAAAACCTTCCTAACTGCTAAACAGTGCACTGTCACCACAGAAGTTATTACTGAATCAGGAAGTATTTTTACTTTTAACAAGGTGAGTTTGGAAGAATGTGTGAAAGAAGGATTCCTGGGTTTGTTTTTCTTTAATGAAGGCTGCATTATAATTCTAGAAAAAGAGAGGAGAAATGGTGGTAGTTTGTGGCAGAAGAATGTTTTTTAAGTAACATCTACTTAATAATGTAACACGTTACTTGGTGTTGTATTAAGAAGTGTTATTTTGCTAGTTGTTTGTAGAGTTTTAGGAACAACCTGTGTTGGTTGAAAATAGGTTGGTACAAAGGTTTACTATACTGAAAGGAGCATGCATGGTACAGCTATTCTGGTTGTATGACAAATGTGCTTCAGAAGAATACTGAATTCAGTTTCTTATTAGCATGAATTCACAAATTGAGAATGTAGAAATATTGGAAACATTTAATAATTGAGAACAGATGGTGCTTGGTTTTGGTCTCTGTATCAGGATCAGGTATTTTTTAAAAAGGGAACTGATCTGCTTCAGTTTAAACTTTGTTTAGGCTCTGAGCCCTACCCTGTAACACTTGACTCTTTCTCTTGTGCTCGGTCTTCTGCCTCACAGCCTGGAACCAGCCATGGTAGTGCTTGAGTGGCTTATACAGAAGAGATAATTGTGCAGTATTCTGGTGCTGATTTTCTCTCCCCAGTTTAAAGCACTATTTACTTCTGATAGTAGTTTGGACCAGCTCTAATGGCAACAGTTAGTAGCAAAATGGTAATTTAGTATAATGGGAGGGGCCTGTGACAGAGCTTTAGCTAAGCAAGTCAGGCAGTGTCCCTCTGCATAATTCTTTCCTAAAAAGCTTTATGAATTGCTTTGAAACTACTCTCCACCCTTCATGAACTTGAAAAAAACCACAACAACTTACTAAATGCAAATTAATTAATTAATCAGGCTTAATACTGATTCCTTTTTTTGGAATTGTGGAATCACTAGTAGTAGCTGGATTTAGGACTGCTGTATTCATGTGCAGTAAATCGTGACTAATGACCTCACTCCTCTAAGTAATGTCTGTGTGGGATGCAGTACATACAGCATCAAGTAAAGAATAATAATTTTACGAGGTATGAATGACTCCATGCATCAGTGATAGCATCTTGGTATTCAAAAGTTAGAATTCATTAAGTTGATAAGATTAAGTGTGGTAATTACTGCCTGCTGTTGCTCCAGGCTGTAGCAGCAAGTGGCAGACTGGTGCATTTACTCACTACAGCTGCGTTGCTGCTGCACATGGCAGCGCCTGTACCATAACAGGGTCGGGCAGGTCAGTCACTGAGGAACTGCTGGCTCCTGGGGCTTCTGTCCTGCTGGCCCCTCACTACCCCTGCACTCCAGCAATGCACCCAAGGGTCACAGTAGACAGCTCCAGATCTGTAATCCCAGCCCTCTAGGAAACTGAATTGTCTACAAAAGAACAGATAGTGTGACACAACTGCGATTCAGATTATGAGTGTTGCCAGAGACAGGTGAACTCAGGGGTAAGTAAATTATTTCTTGGAAGTCTGTGGATAGAGGTGTGATTTTCTTGGATGTAATTCAGGTTTCCTTGCTGGAAGAAAAGCTTTTCCTCTGCTCCCTGGCCCCTCCTTGGTCTGAATTCCACACTTGGGAGACTTAATCTTCAGGAATTGTCTTTTTTTAATACTTGCTGTTTGTATTTCTGATAAGCTTGTGTTTATGTGCCCTTCTTGAGGCAAATCAGCAAGTTCCATATGAAGGTGTTAATGCTTGAAGGCTGCTGCTGTTACTTATTAAAATGGCATTCTAGACTAAAAGGGCACAGTGATGATGGGGTGGTAATTTCACAGTGTTACAGCTCACCAAAGCACCCAGCTACAGCCAGTTTCTGTTTCTCTGTCTCCTTATGCCCTCCTGATGGTCATATTTCATAGTGCCATACTTTCCTCTATGTGTTTAAAAACTCTGAACTTCAAGGCAAGTGGTTCTCAGTGTAACTTAGTGTCATATACCCTAGGAGGCACAGGGCAAGGATCTAAACCTATAAGAAGTCTGCAAGTAGAACGGAATTCTTTACAGTTGATTCATTGGGTTTTTATTAAGGGCTGAACAGTAAGTCACAGCAGCATCGGCTTACTTGTTCTGATTTAAATGCCTTCTTTTTGTACAATATTCAATTAGTATTTAGCCTGTGAAGTTCAAATTTGTCCTGTTTTCAGGAAAAAACAGGCATTTAGAAAGCATTTAAAATTCCAAAGTAACTTCACAACTTGAAAGGCTCTTTCAGAAGATGGGTTTGAGGACAGTTGGAAAATGCAAAAATTATGACTAACTGTATGGCTATTTCAGTGAAAAGGTTTTAATCTACACTGAAAATTTTTGCTTACATTTCTGACATTGCAGCCCTTTTTCAGCTTTTCTTCGCAAATGTTCTGAAGAGCATATCTGTGTAGCCTTAGCTGAAGGTGTTTCTTGGGCTAAGTTAAATGCCTCCCATCAAATCTCATTTATGTCCATAAATTATTCCTATAAATGATTTATACTTGTAGCTGTTTCAACAGTTATGTAAAACATACAGTACAATATTTGTTGTACTGGCTATCATAAAATTATGTTCAAATAGTTACAAACCAAGATATAGCCAAGACTGTTAAAAAAGGAGAATAATTCCAAGAGAACAGAATTCCTGGTAAGATGATAATGTAACCATTGACTCTGAATACCAATGTTATTGACACAGAGAGCTTTGACTGAACTTTGTCGGAGTTCATGCAAAGAGGAGGGTAAGTTTAAATTGGATTTAGAAATAACTAAACGAAGGTAACAAAGTACGATTAATCAGACCATTAGGGGGTCTAGACTGAGAGAACAGCAGGACTGTGGGTTTGAAGACAAATTATCCAAAAACAATACATAATCCAAATTATCAATAAGCCAAGTTTAGTTTATACTGTGATCCCGTTACATAGCAAAAGTTAACTAAAACCAAAGCATGTCTGCTGGGAAGGGGCATGTGCTCCAACTTGTTTGAAATAACAAAAGTCCCAACTGACTTGTTACATAAAACATATTTTCAGACTGCAAAGACCAACAGGCTAGGACAGATGTCATTGTTTAAATTTAAAGAACTCTGAGTGTGTTTCCGAGTCAGAGTTAAGATGTCTGATAAATATATATACTGATAGGTTGTACAAGTAGGAGAAAATATTTATCTTTTAAGTCACATAAATGTGTTTGGGTTGGCTTGTGGTGATGGCATAACTCCTCCCTTCTTTATGGTTTGGTGGCTTTATGTGGATTGGAATGAGATTTTGTATAACGGCTACCATACTCACCATTGTTCCTGGGAATTGTGTGGCACTACTACTGGACTTCTGTTACCTGACACAAGTCTGTTCATATTTGGGAGGAAAATGGGACCAGACAATGTCAACCCCTCCACCACTTTAGGTTGCCCTCTAAACCTTTCACCTTCTGCTGCTCTTTCAAATGTTTGTTGGCCCCTTTCCCTTACTCTTCCTTTCTCTTTTTCAAGTCTATTCTAGAACACTTATTTCAGTTTCATCCATCTCTTGTCACATAAATTTTGGTGTTTACTCATAATGTTGACTACTGAATATTCTGCAGTTTGCAAGTTTGACCTCCAACTTACTATGACATCCTTACTATCTGCAGTAGTAAGGATGTGAAGTCAGTAAAGCAGGAACATTAGTGGCACATATGTACACTAAAACTCTAATTTCAAAGTCAAACAGAACCACACAATTACGATCTGGCACAGCAAAGAGTAGTGAATGGTTTAATTACACATTCCATGTTGTGGTAGGCCACATGTATTCACTCACATTCATAATCATTCCCTTCCTGTATTCAGCTATTGAACCACCTTACAATTTGGCTCTTGTTGTCTGGAGTATTCTTTTTGTACAGTTTACATAGAAAAAGAAACTTGTATCTGCACTGATGGGTTGCTATGGTATTACAGATAATTATTGTAGAGCAAAGTTTTAATAATGCATCAGAGCTGCATCTGTTAGTGGCTCTGAATTTCTACTCCCTCTGGCAAACTGCCTAGAAATATCTATTCTTTGTAAATATTTTTGGCCCACTGATCATCAGACCTACCTCTGGACCACCACCTGCACTACAGAAAAAATGTTTCTATGGGTGTCAATCCATTTATCTCCTTTTGTGCAAGGACGGTGCTCTATACAGATTTGCATAACAGCATCTTTACACTCCTTTAAATCCTTCTGTTTTATCAAAGAAATTTGGCAATTTTCATCATTAATGCATTGCCACTTTGTGCTTTCTAATTTATTTCTTTGCTACATTCTGCTATTGCCTATAATGTACTCTGGAAATTTTTCACGATGGAGTGGTTTTGGCTTTGCTTATCAAACACTGATGTCTCCTTGTAATAAAATTACAAGATGGTAAGCAGTAATGGAGGTGTCTCACAGACACTCCTGGGTCAGGACTCATCTCAAATGGCACATTCCACTCTTTCTTCAAAACTAGAACAAGTATAAAAGCCTATTCAAAATTAATTTTATACGCTGGGGTTGTTTTTGGTGGGAGTTTGGGATTTTTCTTTTAGGTTTTCTGTTATTTTTGGTGATTTTTTTTTTTTACAGTAATAAACATCTGCATGTGACTAATGAAATAAACTGTTTCAGACCTTACACTGCTGAGTGTCATATTAAAACCCAACAACAGTCTATACAGGCAGCAGAGAACGCATCCAATTCCTCAGGAGATGTAGCACAATGGATTGCTAGAATCTTTTCATGAATTTGGCTCTACTGTAATTGTATAAGCTGCACATATAAACTTGATAGCCAGTAATTGCAGAATGTTCAACTGGTATTAAAAATTGCTGAGGTTTGCCAGTAATGAGATCTGAATGTCTGCAGCTGTTTTACGGGCTGCACCAGGTGAGCTCCCTGTTTCACTGAAATCACAGATTCTCTGAGTTGTTTAAAAAAAAAACATGTTGGTTTTTTTTAAATGGGATCTGTGTTTCAGACCATTTTATTGCAAACAAACAGAAATCTAACAATAGGTAAACTGAGAAGAAACTGAATGCAGGTGGGGTTATAAAACATGGTTCCTATGCTGGGACTACTGCCACCTCCAGAAATTCGTCAGAAGGAAAGCAGGTACTGTTCTGGTGAAGTACTTAAAGGATAAAGCTTCTGAAGCTTTTTCAAGTATCCTGGCTAGAAATAATAAGTCCTACAATGATTTTCATGGAAAAGGGGAAAATAATGGAGAATTCCAAATATGGAAACTGGAAAAGGGTACAGAGAAAGCTACTACCAGTTGTAAAATTGTAACCTTTGCAGCATAATGTGTCTAAGTTAATTTCACTAGCATATTAATAGCAGCAGATGCTTTACCTTAACCATGTATGACTTCAAGCTAAAAAAAAAAAAAAAATCAACCATACTGATAGCTGTGAGCAGGAGTTTCTAGAAAGGGTGCACATATTGCCCCTAGCAATCTAGAAATTACAGTGTTAATATAATTTAAAAATCTGTGTAACTGTCTCTCTCCAAGCATCTTTAGATAAATATCAAAGAAATAATGTAGCTACACTCCATAGAAATGTAGGATGAAAAACTTCAGTTCCCTGATGATATTCTCAAACCTGCTCTTGCAAAGCTCAGAGATAGCAAGTATGTAACATCCTGCAATGCCTTGGCTACCTGAAATGTGAGGTACCACGGCTACCTGAAAAAGTAATCAGGAAATCTGTAGCTGCAAACTAAGCCCATTTTTTTCTTTCTTCTCTCTCTAACACGCACCTTCTTTAAACAAAGGATGTACACATCTGTAGGCTGTTGTCATGATTGTGGTAGTCATCTTTCCCACATGAAATAAGTCTCTCAACCTTTTTATGTAGTTTTTTAAACCCTTCTCATTTCTTTTTCCTGTTGCTCTTCTCTGGACCCTTTTTAAAGTATGATGAAGTCCATTTCAAAGACATGATTTCAGCCTAAACCAGCACGTGCTTTAACAGGTTTTATTCCTGTAATGTTTACTGCTGTATCCATTAAGACTGATGTGCCTAACTTCAGTTATTTGTTTCAGCAGAGTTATCAGTGCCCACAGTAAGCATGCACACAGAGCTTAATCAGAATACAGCCTCAAAAATCTAAGTCAATATAAATAAGGAAAACAAAAGCTAATAATTTTGATGCTTACTAGATTAACTTTTCCAGCAGTTTATTCACAATTCTGTTCTAGAAATGTGGATCTACCTTGAGACTTTCCTCTGTCCTCAGATTTTATCTGTCTGATTCACTTAAAAACCAAGACAGTCTCTTCCACATAATTTCTGGAACTAATCAACGTTTCACAGATAATCACTAACACCTTTGGAATTATACATAAATACATATGAAAATAACACAAATGCTTTTTAAACTGTGTAGATTTCTACAAAAGTTGACACAAGCTGCTCATGGAGTATATCCTGTCCAAAAGATAAATCATTCTGCAATACAAGTAACATCTCTGAATGTTGTAATTTACAGAAATTTTTTGTAAGGTTACTGTGTAAGACCAGTGCTACTTATACGTGGATGTGCAAATGTTTTTCATATATGTTACAGCATAATGAATGGTTGTAAAAGAACTTATTGCAGAAAATACCCTGTTTTCTAACACAGGGGAATGAACTAATGCCACAGAAAATATAGGCCTAATCCTGCCTTTTTAATATAGGAAAAAGATGGGGTGAGCTTTTCGCCAAACTAGTGGGTGAAAGAGGCAAAAACTGAACTTTGGCTGCATGTATAATGGGTAAATTTATCTGATTTGAATTATACAAAATAATAGGTTCGTTCTATTCAAGTCTCATCCCAGACCCACCCCCCTTTTCCAGCCCTAGGGGAGGGAGCGTTAAATAATGGTCTGTGTAAACTGATGCTCATGCAGTAAGAGTTTGGAGAAGTGGTGCTTGTACAAGTTAAAGCAGGCACTGAAGAAAGAGCAACCAAATAAAAAGCAGCTGGAGCAAAGTGGACCCTTCTGAAATTAAGAGACATGTCTTTCTTCACCGGAGTTTTGACGATGAAATGCAAGCAGACACTTGAATGTGAGCGGACTTACTTTTACCAGGCGCTTTTTGCCAGCAGCAGGTTTCCCGGGCAGCCCCGGCTGTGCAGCAGCCAGTCGCTGGAGGTGCGGAGCAGCCCGCGGGCAGCGGCGGGGAACAAAGGCGAGGGGCGCGGAGCGGAGCTGCTGGAGCCCCCCCCGCGCCGCCTGGGCAGGGTGAAGAGCCTGCACGAAATGCCCGGACCCAACACCCTCTACAACCTCTACGAGTTCTTCTGGAAGGACGGCTTCGGCCGCATTCATGAAATCCAGGTACGGCTCCCTCGGGGATTTAATGCTTTAATCACGCCAGGATTACTTAAACCTTTCCTCTCCTCGTAAAGCGCTCGGGAACCGCCGGGTTAGCAGCACCGCAGCTGGGCATCGCCGCGCCGCCTTCCCGCTGGGGAGAGCCGGGTTTCAGGGGATCCCCCACTCCAATTCCCGCAGCAGCGGAGGCTCCGGCAGTTTTGTTTCGCAGGGGATCCCACGATCCCGGTTTCCCGTGCCCCGGCGCCCGCGAGCGCTCCCCGCGCATCTTTGTGCGCGCTTTGAACCGCTGGGGAGGTGCCTCGAG
>WAAE01021906.1:46109-56854 GCA_013400495.1 Nicator chloris
TTTTTTTTTTTTTTTTTTTTTTTTTTTTTTTTTTTTTTTTTACTGGGTTGTTTCACAACCTTGCAGACGGCTTATTTTTGGCGGGCAGCTCTGGGAAGCGTGGGCTCCCCGGACTTTTAGACCGCAGCACCCATCCGTGCGGTGAGGATGTGCCGGCACCCGGGGCTACCCCAGCCCTTCCCTCAGCCCGGCCCGACGCTGCTCCGCCGTGTTCAGAGACCATTTTGTCTCTCTTACCCTGGCCTCCACTTACATAAATACACTTTGCCTATATCAGCGCCCTGAGGGGGCGGTAGATGCGCCTGGCCGCGCTGCCGTCAGCGCTGGCCGGCCCCCGTCCGCTCGGCGGGAGGCGGGCGGTTTGAACCTCGCCGGGGGGGCGAGGGCCAGGCCCGGGAGTGGTGGCGACTGGCGCTGCCGGCCCTGCCGCCCCCTCCCCGGCCGCCACATTGGCGCGGGGGAGGGGAGCGGGTGGCGGGAAGCGGGGCCGGATGGCGGCGTGAGGGGAGGGAAGGAGGGCGGGCGGGCCGAGAGCGGCTCCTGTCACCTGGCGTGTGGCGGTGCTGGAGCGGGGGGAGGCGGGCAAGCGAACCAGAGCCCGGGTGGGGCTTGAGAAGCGGCCTCTGGTCTGGGCACCTCCACTGCTGTGGTGTCCCGCGGGCCGCGGCGCGTCCCCTCCGTCGGTCGCACCTGGTGAGGGCGGGTGAGGCGCGTTATCCCTGCGGGAGCTGGGTGGACAAGGAGCCTCCTCTGTGCAGCGCCTCGGCGATGCTGGCACGGGCAGCACTCTTACCGTAAGGCTGTCGCTATCCAGAGATGAATTCTTTTGGTTGCTTGGCCAAACATGTGGGTTTCATTCCTAAAAAGTCCCAGTGCATCTCCTGGGGCCTTTTCCCTGTGTAGTCCAAGCAATTCTAAAGGAACCACTTTGTGAATAAGGGAGAAAAGCTGTGTGTTTCAGTCTCTTGAAGCTGTGGACCCATAAGCTTTCCACCGGCAGTACAGATCTCGTTGGGAATACCTCAAATGGGGCATTTAATGCTTTGCTTTTCTTAGTGACATTTCCCAAATCGCTAGGAAGAAATTCACAGTCAGCCCCAAGAGGTCTGCTGCCTGAAAATTACGGAAATTTCAGGAAGAAAGACGAGAGAGAAAGGAAAATAAAAATAGAAAAGGGAAACTAAAGAAAACAGAACTTTAAATGGTTTGAGAATCAAAACTTGAAAGTTAAGGTTTACAAAGGGCCTAAAAACACCAGAAAGAGGCAGGAGACAGAAAAAAATGAATCACATAAGTTGCTTAGTTTTGTCCAGCTTTCTTATATTTACCACTCGGATTTTTAAGAAGAAATGTTAGGATGTATGCTGTATTCCATGGCAGCCAAACTAAATTGCTAATGGTGAACTGCTCAGCTTGATTGCTTGTTAACTAAGATATGCAGATGAAACTTGAAGACAACTAAAGCTCTTTGTTTCATTCTGTTTCTTTTTCTCCTCTGACTCTGTGGTGTTGTACAGAATTTGAGAGGTACTCATCATAGTTTCATAACACTAAAAAGATGCTACCATTTGTTTCAAGTTCTTTCTCTGTCAAAACAGTGAAAATTATTCAAAACGTTAAAAAGAATGTAAGATATCCTAAACAGTGTATGCTTTTCATTACTACTAGCTGGTATGGGTATTTTCTTCTATAGTGAATACTATTTCTAGAAAGGAAAGCATGAGGAAGGATAAGGAGAAATTGCAATAGAATACTAGTTTTAATTCTGCTTAGAGTCTCAAGAATCACAGGATGCCCTGTTTGCCTACACGTAGAATGCAAGTAGGCATTAAATTTAACAGTCTGTTAAATTTAACAATACAGTGAACATCAGGAATTAATTAATCCCAAACCCTTTGGTAACCAGCACAGCTACTTAAGCGATGTCCTTTGGTGCACACAAATATTTGTGCACTATATGCAGAAGGGGTGGGGAAGCCGAGCGCTTTTTCACAAAGGAGGTTCTGTTCTCAGTAACATGATTCCAGTTAGTTCTGGCCAAAGTAGTAATGCCTACAGCAATTATGACAAAGGGAAAGGATTTTTAATTTGATGGCGTTAGATCTCTTTTGTCTCATCAGTGCTATGCAAGGGTAAAGAAAAGAAAGGTGAGGAGGGAGGGATTTGGATGCTGGCAGTTTGAATTTATGGTGTGTGAAAGAATGACTCGTGAGAGAGTGGTATGTGAGGTATATGAGAGTGGTATGAGAGTGGAACATTTTCAAGGTTTGGAACAAGGGAAAGAAAAACCCACATTGTGATAGAAAATATGGAAATAGAAATCCTGGGCATTTTTAATAAATTAAATTGATAGAATGGTGTTCAGTCTGTTGAAAGAAAGGGATGCCCAAATACTTTTACTGTGTCCATTTCTGGTTTAAAACTAGTATTTAATTTATTTGATTGGATAGCTTGTGACTTGATTTATTTTCTGTTGAAGTTCATTGTCCCATGTAAACTTCACCATCAGTGAAAATAATAAACTTATCCATAAACAGCAAAATTTGTTGAACCTGTTTTTCTGTGACTGGTGGTGTGTATTCCCCTCACTTCACTGATTTTTCCTTGCCACACTCCTTTCCCAACTCATGCTTTCCTTTCAAGACATGTACTCTCAAAGTTATTATCTCCAAGTTTAGTATCACTAAAGTATTTCTAAGGCAAGAGATACTTTGGGTTTTGGGAGTCCTTGTTCATACATTGCTCTGTCTGTGGTGTTGGTTAGAAGCAGACCAAGCAGAAATGACAGTTGAGTTCCTGCTGTAGCATTTCCCTCATCAGGATGACTAATACATGTGTCCCATATGAATCCAGATGCTGATTTTTGAAAATTGTAAGAATATTGTTGTGGGAGACCCTTAGAACTTAGACTGAAGTTGGCCATTGTGTTCCAAAAGTAGTTAAGAGGTGACTGGCAGAGACCACAATTACACAACTCATGTTTTATTTGGAAACTAGACAAAAAGAATTACATTTTTTTATGTGCACTTGGTATCATATTCTGAAGAGTGATTCATGTGTCTTAAACTTATTGTTGGCAATTAAACAATTCATCTCTGTAACTAAAGTTGAATAAAATATATTTCACATAAGTTAATCTTGGATCAATTATAGACTTTCACAAGTGTAGTTGATGTCAACCATCTTTGGTCTATAATCAGCATAACTCTGTGTGCAGATGTCTTTGGGTTAGAATGTAGGTAATGTGTCAAAGTTACACTTTGGTCAGTTTAACTTGTCTTAATACTTTAACCAGAAATAAAGGCTTTAAAATTGATTTTTAAAGTCTTAATTATAGCTTTTAAATAACTGCTTTGCGGTTTTGGTGGGTTTTTTTCCCCTCTGAAATGAGGATGTACTCAACTCCAAGTGAATTTGTAAGAGTTGAGAGTTTCACTTCATGACCACATCAGAATGAAGTTTATTTGAAATAATTAGTAAGATTTCATGGGGTTTGCTGTAATAGTGCAATCTTACTGTAAAACTTTGAGTTGGTTTTGTTTGTTTGTTTTAATATACATACACAGTTTAATGTTTTCCAATCCTCTTTATTAATTTGCAGTCCTCTTGTTTGCCTCCAGCCTGAATCATATGATTTGTGGATCAACCACTCAATAAACCCCACTGCAAGAATAAGACCCCACCTTTTCCTTTCTTTTGCAGAATTAGCATATGTCTCTCTCAAGTTCACTGCTGACAAATCTGTTCCAAAATGCAGTTTTTCACTAGGCTGTTGCACCGTGATTATTCATGGTTGGGTTTGAGAAACTCATACACAGCTTTTATAGGCACTTAAATGGTAGAGTAAGTAGTTATTTACAAAAGATATGTTATATCTTTGTATTATACTGGTAATTTAACCCAATATGCTTCCATGTTCTTCATTTTTGCAGACATTCTTTCTAACTTGTTTGATCTGAAAGGATGTGTTTTAAAGTGCACCAGGTCCTTTCATCTCAGTGGTTTCACTCACACTCTGTGCCTTAGAGCTTTGGGTCTTTTCAGTCAGGGTCCTGAACTGTGTGACCTCTCTGTTTTCCTTGTGAATATTTCACAGTAATGCTTAGATGCTGCTCCTGACATTTCAAACTGTTCCTTGACTGGAAGGCTGGGGATCAAATTCTAGATGTGAGAGATTGTGTATGACAAATTGTCAGTTTCCTTTGTGATAGTTTTCCTTAGTAATACTTGACTTCTGTTTCTCTTTGTTGGTGATGCTGTAGCAAAAACACACTCAGGAATATGGAAAGATCTTCAAGTCTCACTTTGGTCCCCAGTTTGTTGTATCCATTGCAGATCGAGACATGGTTGCTCAAGTCCTCCGAGCAGAAGGCAGAGCACCACAAAGAGCCAACATGGAATCCTGGCAGGAGTACAGAGATTTACGGGGCAGAGCCACGGGGCTCATTTCTGCGTAAGTGTTGTTAGCCCTTCACTTTCCTTGTTTTCTTGTGTAAGTTTAGTGATTTTCTGAAGGACTGTACAGGTCATCTGGGAAATCAGGCTTTTCTGTGTGGGGAAATCTGTGTGTCTAGTGGGGGGAAGGGAGTAGGTATTTCTGGTGAATGCTGTGAATTTGTTCTGCTGTGAAATTTCAAAGGGATGGTAATGATGTGTAGTTGAACGTGCAGTGAGCTACTCTGTTTGAAGACATTCTTTGGGAATGTGTATCAACTGCAGTTGTCTGAGCTGACTCACCTGCAAGCAGTTTTACAGAATGGAGCTTACTAGCTTTGGCACAGCACGGTATGAATGTGGGTTTATTGCATCAGTTGTAGACTGTTCCATCTAGCTGGCAGTGTGCTGTGTGGAATTGTTGGCTCAGACTGGTTTTAGCTTTATTGTTTACTGAAGTGCCCCCTCAGTAGACTAATGTAAAGAATGGTCAATTCACACTGTAGTGCATCCCCACACAGATATTTTTGAATCTGGCTGATTCCAGAGGAGTTATCTGTCTGTACAGCTTGCATAACCTGGCAGCACATGTGGGTGTGGTTAATTGCCACTGGGAACTACTCACAGTCCCCACTGACATAGGATGTTTATTTAGAGGGAAATTAATTTCCTGAGTCATGGACAGTCTGTTTTTTCATGGTAGCAAAAGGCTTCATGTATTTCACTGCAGACTCAAATCTTGAGCTGCAGTTGAGACAAACTAACAGTTCCTTGATACTTAGTGAAAAGAGATCTTAAATCAGGAGACTCAGGAAATATCTGTTAAAGACATACAATTCTTCTGCTGGCCGATAAGTTTCTGTGCCTTGCAACAGAATTGCTCCAGGTGAAAAAAAGTAATGGGAAATATAACAATTTAAAATAAACACATAAAAAGTAATTTTCATAAGGAATGGAAGGATATCCCTGGAACCACTGTTCCCAAAGACTCTGCTCATATGGAGTATGTAGATACTATAATGCAGATTTTTAGTCTTCAGCACAAGGTTTCCATGCATAGCTCAGCTAAAGCAGAATCTGTAGCTGTAAGTTGTTTCTCTACAGGTAGCTCTGCTCTCATATTACTTTGTAGGTTTAGAAATGGGGTAGCTGAAACTGATGTATCAATAATGGAATTTATGGTACCAGCTCAAGTTGTTGATTTGTCGGATCTGAATGTGATACCTTTATTTGGTAATTAAGTACTGGTTCTGTGTAAAAGTAATTTTGTAGACTACCCATTCAAATGTTTATTTAAAGCAATTTTAATAGACTATTTTACTAATTTCTTGCATTAGCCACTGCTAACAGACTAACATAGGGACAGTTGTCAAATTCAGAACACTGAGTGGGCAAGTTCTGCCACTCAACCCAGAGACTGATTTACACCTTAACATACATGTTGCAACACTGAAATTAAATGAGGACATGCAATAAATACAGAATAAAGGTGTAGGTGCATAATACAAAATACAAATTTTCATCATTTTCATTTTACCATTTACTTTCATTTGACAGGAATAATCACAAACAGTTTAGTTGTAGAGCTCTTACCCACGTGATGATTGTTAAGGAAAACTATGTATAGACATTATCAATAATTTCTTCTAGGGAGGGGGAGCAATGGCTTAAAATGAGAAGTGTACTGAGGCAAAAAATTCTGAAACCCAAAGATGTGGCTGTTTACTCTGAAGGAGTCAATGAAGTTATCACAGACTTAATTAAAAGAATCCACACCCTCAGAAGTCAAGAGGAGGACGGGGAGACAGTGACCAATGTTAACAACCTTTTCTTCAAGTATTCAATGGAAGGTAAGCCCAGGCTGGATCTGTAAAGAAAGAGGATGTAAAGCAGTGTGGTTGTGGTTAGGCATGTCTGTCAAATGACTGCTGTGATTAATCTGAAAAGGGAAGTTTGATATTCTGCATTTGTGTGTCTTCCTAATTAGTGCAGTGGGTATCAGTAGAACTTCTTTGTGAAGTCCAAAGACCTTGTATTAAGGAGCAATTCCCATGGAAATGCTGTATAGGTAAAATGTTCAATCCAGCCCTTGAACAGTCTCAGTACTCCATATTTCTGTATGAATTTCTCAAGAATAAGGGTGCTGACCTTCTAACAGGTGGCTCCTAAGACATGTTAATTTCACAATATACCAGCCAAATTCCAATGAGGAATCCCCATGTGATGTATCTAAATTCAGTTCATAGCTTAATGTGGGAAAAATACTCCTTTTCCCTGCCTACAGATTCCAAGTATGGGATTGTTATGTTTGCCTTAAGATCATCTGCCACCGGCTGCCATTAATGAGGCAATGCTGAATGAAACCCTGGCTTGAGCCTGTACGGCATTTCCTGTGTTCTTACAGAAATCTCATGGTGATACATATGCCATGTATTTCTTTAACTGACTGCATACAACCCCATCTTGTTATATGTAATGCCTTTTAAAAACGTTGGTACTCTTTGCTGACAGGCAGCTGAGTAATTTCGGATTTGAAGAATTTCCAAATTGCCCACTTATGAAGATGTTGTGTCAAATTGCTGGCTGCCTGCTTGGTGTGTTTCACATTAGTAGTGTCTAAAAATGACATTTAACTACCAGTTTATGGAATTTCAAACTGTGAGCTTACAGCTTCACTATAACTGGTGGGTTAGTTTAAATTCTTCACATTCTTTTAGTTTTTAATTTATAACTTGTGCCTGGCACACACTTATTTTCTATATGACTTGCTGTTTATATAGCTTGCACTGTAACTGTTCAGGGAACCGAGTAAGATATAAGATTTCTTTGAAGGGACCATGTAAACAGCAAGAGGATGTATAAGAACTAGCAGTTTCTGAAAGAGGTAGAAAAGAAAGAAAAGGTGCAGAAAAAATGTCTTCCCAAGGAGGAAAATGAAGAAAGAAAGAGTGAGTTGAAAATAACCAAATTTTAAAATCATTTTTGTCAGTAAAGATAATTTCTAGTGAGGGGCCTGCAGAACGGCAGAAAAAGATCTGTGAAAATTACAGCAAGTCAGAACAAGGGACAGCCAACTTTGTCACTTGCAACAATGTCACACTTGCTGTTTTTCAGGGCTGGGTGTAGCATGTATTCTGCAGTAAAAGCACTGTCTGGAGTGCAAGATTCTTATCCATTTATACAGACTCAGCATTCATTTGCTACCAGCTGATGACAGACACAGCCACTGGTAGAAACTCCTGCGTTGTCACCAGTTATCAGAAATATCTTTGGCCTTGTGTGTCCCTGTGTGTTCAGAGGCCAACAGGGCAGGCTCAGGATTCGTAGTGCAGTGCAAAACACAGCAAACAGGCTGGAGGCTGCTCTACTTCTGGTGGAATTCCTGGCTGTCTTCTCATGCTGAGCATTATTGACATAGCAACTACTCTCTTGCTGCAATGTTTAGCTGGGCTATTTTACTGTGTTTTGAATTTCCGTTCTATCAGTTCCCAAACTGAAGTAATAATAATAAACATTTCTTGTAAGGTAGTTCCACTTTGTGTTAGTTAATGCCTTAAATTATTAATATGTATTGATGCATGTGTCTGTACAATTCTTTCATCTTTTTATGTGCAGGTGTGGCAACTATTCTGTATGAATGCCGGTTGGGCTGCCTGGAAAACAACATCCCACAGCAGACTGTTGAATATATTGAGGCTCTGGAATTGATGTTTAGCATGTTTAAGACCACTATGTATGCAGGTGCTATTCCCAAATGGCTTCGTCCACTTATTCCAAAACCCTGGAGAGAGTTCTGCAGATCCTGGGATGGACTCTTCAAATTTAGTAAGATTTAGTAGTAGAAAAGTTCAGCTGTATTTCTGCAGGTTCTATGTGTGTTTGAACGGAACAAGCTGCATTTCTCTTCTAAAATTATAAGAAGACATTGTGGCAGAAGTAAGTTTCATATTAAATGCAGACTGGCCAGGGGAACTGCTGTAAAAATATTCTACTGAAAACAAACTTTACCAGTACATTTCCAAACTCCCCTATTTTATATTGCTCTTTCTTTATCTTCATCTGTTTCAGCACCCACTAGTCACTCCAGGTCCAAGTGCTTTGCCAAGGTTTTATCTTAAGCCACGTCAATTTTAATGAGGGTAGTTTTTTTGATTTCAGCAAAATTTTAATTAAGCACCCTGACAAATAATCACCACTAAAACTGACTAGAAAATTAATAAACTAGGCTCTGACAATTAATTAAACAGTTTGTAAAGTTGACTGATATATATACAAGTGTATAAGTTGACATCAAAGTACACTGATGTACTACAATATGGTGGTTTTTTGTAAATAAAACATTCCAGGCTACTTTATGAATCAGTTTTCATGTAAGTAGAAAGAAGGAGTTGTCTTTGCCATTTTATTTTTTAATGTTGAGCGTTAAAAAAACTTGAACACATTTTGTCTCTCAAATATTAGAAAACTGCATGCATTTACATTTTTTTGTAAGCTCATTCTGTGAGCCATTAACTTTCTGAGGAGTTTTTCTCTTCTTAAATTCCTTGTTTGACCAAAGATGCTGTTTGAAGTCACTAGAGTATACATGGAGCTGTGGGTGAAATTGCTCAGCGTGTCATTCACTGAAGTTTTTGAATTTTTGATACTACTTGGTGCTCCTCATCTTTGTCTTCAGAGTAATTAAGTTCTGTGTCTTTGACCTTCTGGTTGCTGCTAGCATCTTGTAGCAGCCTCTGTGTGCTGAGTTGCAGGATGCTCTGCAGAGTTCAGCACTTCTTGCAGAGTCATCAGGAGACAAGCCAGGTGGATGTAAAAACTTGCCCTTGAGCTTCCCTCGAGGAGGGCAACTGAAGTCTCTCGTGTCCTTTGTGCTCAGCATTCTCATGCTATGAGCTACCAAGGTTCCTGTCAGCTTAATCTTTCCTTGCCATGAGTACCCAAGGACCTCCACCACCACTCTTAAGATTTTTCCTTAAGAAAAAAGATTTTTTTTTTCCCTGGATGTGCAGTGTAGCCTAAGAGAAATGTGATTACTGAATGGAACCAGCAGAAAAATAAAAATGGAGGCGTAACAATTTGTTTGAATCCCAAAGGTCAAATCCACGTTGACAACAAATTGAAGGCTATTCAGTCTCAGCTGGACCGAGGAGAAGTAGTGAATGGTGGGCTACTTACACACCTCCTAGTGAGTAAGGAACTTACTTTGGAAGAGATCTATGCCAACATGACAGAAATGCTTCTGGCAGGAGTGGACACAGTAAGCTTGCTACAATTTTTCTTGTGCATAGCTGTTTTTGTAAACCAGCATCACTGGCCGCTCTCTTCAGAGGGGTTATGTTGTTTGTGAGGATGTAATTTTAACACATTTAAGCCATGATGCCTTTAAAGTGATACAAAATACTTCCTGTACTGTGTAATCTCTCCACAGGAATGAAATCAGTATTCTAATCTAGCTGTGGTTTACAGGAACCCGTCACTTGGGAGTCTGTTCCACAGTTTATTAAACAGATAAAATAGCAATTGTCTTTATAAACAGATAAAATAGCAATTGTCTTTGCATTCAGCTTGTATTTCACACATTTGCTTTTACTAGTTTGCTTATCAGGTTGGTGTTTGTGCTACTTTAGGTAGACCACAATAGAAAAGTTAGCTGAAAGTTAGTGTGAAAAAAATTGATCAATAAACTCATTTGTAGAGTTTGGTAAAGGATTTTCATGTGTGGCTAATTAAATCAACTGGGACACACATGATGGATCAGACACCTGCTTTCTGCTGGAATCCATTAGGAAGAGGATGTTAGGCCAGTGATGATGTGACTAAGGCATAAGTTCACTGTACCCCTGCTTGTGCTGGCAACATAGAGTCAGGCTGAGGAAAAGGGCTGTGGTAAAGGCTTGGGATTAATGGGGCTGGTGTATCCAATATGTTAACACCTAGGAACGTGTTTCAAGTGTCTCTCATTCTTCATTCTTCTGATTTGCCATCCAGACCATTTGAAGAAACATTAATGTTGTGTGTATGCCCTCCCCTTTCATTCCTATCATGTGAAATCAGTGTAGCTCAGTACTGACTGCAGCATGACAATTGAAAGCATAAGGAAAAAGAAAGATGTGTTATTTTATGTACAAGGTATACAGAGTTATTTAGAATATCAATGAACACTGCTATTATAAATGATTGTTACTGAACAAATTTTTCAAAGAAATTATATTCATTTGATAAAGAAGTGCTACGTAGGACTTAAATAGTCTTACAGTAGAAAAGTTTAAAATAAGTAAAATGGTCTTAAAGAAAAGAAAAGCTCTCTGGAT